>WAAF01001990.1:325868-416895 GCA_013400475.1 Tricholaema leucomelas | reverse complement strand
GTTGATTCTATTCTATGAGATATTATAATCTTGACTTCCATTTTTTTTCTGGTAGGTTCTTGCTAGAATTGCAAATGCTACCAGACCAACAATTCATTTATGTGAGATTGTGAATGAGACTCAGTTGGAAAGATTATTGCTGCTGCTTGTTGGAACTGACTTTAACAGAGGAGACATCTCTTGGGGAGGAGCATGGGCTCAGTATTCTCTGACTTGTATGCTGCAGGATATTCTAGCAGGCCTGATTTCATATTTCTCAGAATGTGTGTTATACTCAAATCTTTCTTCCTTTAATATTTTAGGGTTTTACTACTATGTTAGAATCCACTGACGCTGTGAAGACTGGGGAGGAAATCATACCGTTGAGAATAGTGTGTGAAAAATGCAATAAGGAATTGCAGTTTACAGTCAGTCCTGAAAAGTTACTTGAAAATTATTCAGAACTGTTCCTCTTGAAACAGTAGCCCATAGAGAATTCAGTTAGATGAGGAAAAACAAAACACTTGGCCTAAACACTAGGATATTTATTTGTAACAGGAATAAAGCTTGAAAATAGTGTTGTCTGTTTGATCTGATTTGTAGGAGAGCTGTTGGCACCTATGGCTGCAGAAGCTATGGAAGAAAGTGCTTTGGGGGAAGATGCTGGAGCTTCAGCTGGGGATTCTGATGATTCTCTCCAGCAGTCCACAGTTCAGTTAGTGGAAACAATAGATGAGCCTTTGACACATGACATCACAGGTAAATACTGACCTATGTATGTGTACTGCAAAAAGTTTTTAAAACTTTGCTGTTACTTTATCCATCAAAACACCAGTAAAGGATTTTTGGTGGTAGAATAACCAGTTTCTGAAAATGTAGGCAGTCTATCAGTAATTCTTCTTCTAAACTTTACATCCAATCAATAAAAAATGGTTATCTTTCCCATTTTTTTTTTAAAGGCAATTTGACTGCATTCATTAACTAATTTCACTATAAGCTGTAATACTAAAAGCATTAAAATTATCCAGTAAATATATATCCATTTACAAGTACAATTTGTACTTGTAAAATTCCTATTCTGTTAATCATTCAAAGGTGCTCCACCTCTATCATCTTTGGAAAAAGATAAGGACATTGACCTCGAATTATTGCAAGACCTGATGGAAGTTGATATTGATCCTTTGGATATTGATTTGGAAAAAGATCCACTTGCAGCCAAAGTCTTCAAGGTATGACACACTAGAGTTTTCAGGAGAACTTTACATGTGAAATAGTAAAATCTTTTTTATTCTGCACGTTGACTCTTAGTGGAATTCGGTGTCTTAGGCCTGATTTTTAGCATAAAGTTTCAATGTGGAGTGACAGAAAAGAATGTAAAGTTTGTGTTTGCATCTCAGATGTATTCATACCTCAGTTATCGTAAATAGGTTACTTTTGCATGACTCAGAACAAGAGGTTCTGAGTTTACTCATGCTTTAGCAGATGTTAAAGGCAACAAAAGGACATCTGGCCTCCCAAGGTGACAGATGGAGCCAGGGACCAGTGTAGTCCCCCTGTAATCCAAGAGGAAGCAGTAAGGGAACTGCTGAGTCACTTGGATCCTCATAAGTGCATGGGACCAGATGGGATCCATCATAAGGTGCTGAGAGAGCTGGCAGATGAGCTGGCCAAGCCACTCTCCATCATTTATCAACAGTCCTGGCTCACTGGAGAGGTCACTGGAGACTGGAAGCTGTCCAATGTGATGCCCATCCACAGGAAGGGCCAGAAGGAGGAACTGGGAAACTACAGACCTGTTAGCCTCAGTGCCAGGCAAGGTCATATAACAGATCACCTTGAGTGCCATCACCAAAGCACCTACAGGATGGCCAAGAGATCAGGCCCAACCAGCGTGGCTTTAGGAAGGGCAGGTCCTGCCTGACCAACCTGATCTCCTTTTATGATCAGGTTACCTGCCTGGCGAATGTGGGGCAGGCTGTGGATGTAGTCTATCTGGACTTCAGCAAAGCCTTTGACACTGTCTGCCACAACAAGCTCCTGGCCGAGTTGACAGCTCGTAGCTTGGAGAGATTCACTCTGTGCTGGGTGAGGAACTGGCTGGAAGGCCGAGCCCAGAGAGTGGTGGTGAATGGTGCCACATCCAGTTGGCAGCTGTCACTAGTGGTGTTCCCCAGGGATCAGTGCTGAACCCGGTCCTGTTCAAAATCTTTATTGATGATCTGGATGAGGGGATTGAGTCCAGCATCAGTAAGTTTGCAGTTGACACTAAGCTAGGAGCAGGTGTTGATCCGTTGGAGGGTAGGAGAGCCCTGCAGAGGGACCTAGACAGGCTGGATGGGTGGGCAGAGGCCAATGGGATGAGGTTGAACAAGGCCAAGTGCAGGGTTCTGCACTTTGACCACGACAATCCCAAGCAGCACTGCAACCTGGGGACCGAGTGGCTGGAGAGCAGCCAGGAAGAAAGGGACCTGGGGATACTGGTAGGCAGTAGGCTGAAGATGAGCCAGCAGTGTGCCCAGGTAGCCAGAAGAGCTAGTGGCATCCTGGCCTGTATTAGGAGCAGTGTGGCCAGTAGGATGAGGGAGGTTATTCTTCACTTGTACTCAGCACTCATCAGGCCACACCTTGAGTACTGTGTCCAGTTCTGGGCCCCTCAGTTCAAGAGAGATGTTGAGGTACTAAAATGTGTCCAGAGAGGGATGACAAAGCTGGTGAGGGGCCTGGAACACAAACCCTATGAGGAGAGGCTGAGGGAGCTGGGGGTGTGCAGCCTGGAGAAGAGGAAGCTCAGGAGTGACTTCATTGCCATCTACAAGTACCTGAAGGGAGGCTGTGGCCAGGGAGCATTGGTCTCTTCCAGGCAACCACAACAGAACAAGCCTCAAGCAGTGCCAGGGGAGGTCTAGGCTGGATGTCAGGAGGAAGTTCTTCCCAGAGAGAGTGATTGGCATTGGAATGGGCTGCCCAGGGAGATGGTGGAGTCACCGTCCCTGGAGGTGTTCAGGGAAAGACTGGATGAGTCACTTAGTGCCATGGTCTAGTTGACTGGCTAGGGCTGGGTGCTAGGTTGGACTGAATTTTCTTGGAGGTATTTTCCAACCTAGTTAATCTATGATTAGAATTCTATGATTAGAATCTTATGATTCTAAAAGCATAATGTAAAAGAAAAGTAAGAGTCTTGTCCTGGTGTAAACAGTCATCAATACCTTGTGCTCAGACCAGCTTAGAGTATAAAGAGAAACAACTAACTTCAAAACATGTATCACTGTGGAATAAGAAAATTATTAGATGCTTCCATTCTTAAAAGGAAGCAAAACATATCAGAGGTACTAAAATATACTTAGCTATAATAGTATATTGTCAAGATCTATTCAAAACAAAAAAAAAAATACTTTATTGATAAAGAAACACAGTAGTAAAATGTTGAATCTCCTTTCTCTGTCCATAAGGGTGATTCTCACATTTGGAGTTTTCCCACTACTCTTCCTATTAAACCTTCAGCCTCCTTTCAGATACCTAAATTATCTTACTCACTAAATTTTCTTTTTTTTTCCTGTGTTCCCTCATATATCCTTCCACATATTACCTATCATGTAAATACTTGTTTTCTTCACTTGCCATGGCAAAAATTCCACTTACTGCTTAATTTTTATGTTGTTGATGTTTCCTTCTTTCTTTATTCTGCTGTCATTTCATATGGTAGTATTCTTTAGACCATATGATTCACAGGTATCCTCGTGATCTGATTACCTGATTGGGTGTCCTCTAAAAGACAACCAGAAAATCGCTTCTTTCTTGACCCTCTTTAAGGTTTCCATCTGTATCTGGAAGGTGGCAGTTGATACTGGTTCTTGCCATTAAAAAGACAGGCATGCACAAATTGCTTTCATACAGTCTTCCACTACTTCTTTATTTTCTTGTGATCCATGTAATTTCTTAGTTTCTTAAATAATGACTTTTGAGTACCAACTATTCAACTTTTGCAGAACCCAATACAAATAACCTCTGAGCCTCACTAAACCTTCAAGCTACTTTAATAGGACAGTTACTAATATAGTATTCTGTTTCAATAAATAAAAATAACTTCCCTGAAATGTGTGATACTCCACTTCCAAATTTACAATATGGTACAAAATGTGTGAATTCAAACTGATGATAACCTTTTCAAACTGACTTCTTGTAGTTTGCTGCAAAGAATCGTTGCTGGATTTTGACAGTCTTAATGGATTCAGTGGTTTATACTGCAGAAAACATGGAAATAATTTTCTAAAGCTGTTGGATGCAGTCTTCTGGTTTTATTTTCTTCTAGCTTCAACATTAGTCATTACAGATTCTTTTTTTTTATAGTTGGACAGTCTAAAAAGTTTCTGTTAATTTTTATTCTCTTGTTTTGTTTGGATTTTTTAAGCCTATAAGCAGCACCTGGTACGATTACTGGGGTGCTGATTATGGTACCTATAATTACAATCCTTACATTGGAGGAGTTGGAATTCCAGTTGCAAAGCCACCAGTAACTACAGAGAAAAATGGATCACAAACTGTGAGCGTATCAGTCTCTCAAGGTAAGCAATTAAAGTTCTGCTTAGGGTCTCTTTGCTGTGACATTGTGTTAGACAACTATGCATGTTATTTTCACAACATCAACATGTGGGAGGTGTCCCTGCCTGTGGCAGGGGGTTGGAGCTGGATGATCCTTGAGGTCCCTTCCAACCTAAACCATTCTATGATTCTATGATTCTATGTATTAAGGGGAAACTAATTTTCTAAACACCATAGTTTTTCTTTTGTAAACAAGAGAATATTATGTGAAGTTTAAAACAGCTTAACAGAGCATAAAATCTTCATTTTCATCATTTTTTTTAACATGCACTTACAGTCACTTTCAAATAATTTCTGTTTTGTCAGTACATATTTAAAGCTTTTTTCCTAGTTGACTGTTGTTTTGGATAATTTGCCTTACCCTAAAGAGCGAGTTGAGTTTGAAGGAGTACTACTGGGGTGATAGATCTTTCCCCTGGAACGCTAGGGAAAACTAGCGTTTTGGTTCTTGTCTAACAGCCGTAAGAGAAGCAGGCTTAAACATACAGATTAAGTGATGTGTGATATTAAAAGGGACTGGGAAAAGTGCATTTTTAACAGAAATGTGATATTTTATTAATCATGTATTTGGTGCCTATGAGAATCTTGTGTTCATTTCAGAGTATGTTTCTACATTCTGCTTCCGTCTTATATAAAGGTGAAAATTCCTGCTAGATACTGAGAATTTTTTCAGCCTATGTGATGTGTATCTGTATTGGTTGAAGTAAGTGTATGTCTTTAATTCAGTTTTACCCTGTTTGTTGCCTTGTGTAGCCTTAGATGCACGTCTAGAAGTTGGACTTGAACAGCAGGCTGAGCTGATGCTGAAAATGATGTCCACCTTGGAGGCTGATTCCATTCTACAAGCATTAACAAACACGTCTCCTACATGTAACTATGTGTTGTCACATCATTCTCTTCACATCTTGACCATGATGCTTTTGAAATTTGTACTAATTTTGTTTTGCAGCTTAGAAGCAGTTGTTTTGCTGAATTTTCTTGTTTGGGCAAGTTTTAAAGATACTTCTTCATTGAGGCATTTTAGTTGTGTGTATAAATACACTGAAGACATTTTGCAAAGGTGGTTAAATGTGCAGGATTTCTTTTACAGTGCATTTTCCTACAGTCAAGAAATTGTTTCAATTTCAGATGTAGATGCAGATTTCCTGGGTTTATGTAGCTTCATTCTTACGTTCATTGTGAAATTTTAGCTGTTTCAAAGCTGCTTTGCATTTGACAGTTTTCACCTGTTCAGTGTCGAAAGTCAGCATGTTTCAATACAATTTCAAACTCAGCTGTTCAGTGAGCTTTATATTCCAAAAAACACTCATGATGCCAGTTTACTTTTGATCGTACTTTCAGTGAGTTACCTTAGTATACATCAGTCATGAGCTGAATATATTTCATGGTGGCATCCTCAGCTCTTACTCTCTGGAACTATATTACTGACTGCAGTAGTTTTAGCATAACCCATGAAAGAAGTATTCCAGTTGTCAATGTTACCAGGACCCTCCTATAGTATGTGTTCAGCAAGAACTGTGGAAATGTGCTTGCATGAAATCACCTTTCCAAAGTTTCAGTGACAGTGGCAGTGTCCAGTGTTGAAGCATACCTTTGGCAGTCAGTAGTCCAACTCAGCTAATGCTATGTTGAAGGTGTTCCTGGGAGTTATAAGTGTCCTTCTCTTAAGTAGATGCTGCAGGGAAATTAATGTGACATCACTTTTTGCAACTTTTACAAAATAATTTATGGGAGGAATGGTGCTTTTTGGTTGGTTGTTTTTTTTTCTTTAGTAACCCAGTCTCCTAGTGGAACAGATGATTCATTGCTAAGAGGATTACACGCTGCTAACCAAAATGCCCAGCTGATGGTACAGTTGTCATCTATACCTATGCTGAGTACATGCTTCAACAAACTTTTCTCCATGCTACAAGTCCACCATGTTCAGGTATACAGTTAGGAACTTCAAAATATTTTAATGGTATTTGTCTCTAAACTTTAAAGCTGTTTTCCTATGCATCTTATTACTTAGGATACTAGTAATCTGTTCTTTTGTGCACTTTATTGGTTCTGAAGCTGTCATGGGCAATAATACCAGTAATGTAATAGACAAGCTGCTGTAAGCTTTTACCAGACAGGACATTTCTTGTTGCACTGAAAAAGTGTGTATAGATTCCCATATTTAAAAGCAAGTTTGTATGTTCACTGAAAGGTATGTGTTAGCTTATTAATAACGAGTGTTACTGAGCGTGCAGCCTTCATCAGTGGATGTTTTCAAAACATCTGGATAACCCCCCAGGTAACTCAGTCTGGCATCTTCTCTAGCACTTCTTTGAGTAGAAGACTGAATTGGATAACCTTCAGAGCTCCTTTCCAACCTGTGTTATCCTTTTATCTTAAATGCTAAAAGGAAAATCATGCTTTTTGAAAAGTCATTGGTTTAGCAGCAGATACCTTGATGCATACAAAGGAGTGCCATGCATGCTTTATGTGAGTGATCAGCTACCTGCCTGTCAACATTTTAATTGGGTAACTGACTCCATCCTGTGATTGTTCTCTAAATACTTAATTTAAAATAAAATCTGTGCTTCCCTAGAATATCTAAATAGTTGATTTCCTCAAGGGGATTATTCAGAGTGAGCAGCCTCAGTGTCTAATAGTAAAGGAGATTTCCCAGTAACTAAATTGGCCTTTTAAATAATTTTGAATGACTGGTAAACGTCACTTGGCTATTGAGATGTTTCAAATGCTTATATGTAAACCAGGTGTAAGGTTACGGTATAGAAGTTTCTGAGTAATGTGTAAAGCTGCTTTTTTGTATATAAGCTTGAAGAAACTTCTTAAGAGAAACTTGTACCGTGTTTAGAATAACTACAAAAGCATAGAAACATTTGCTAATTATTCTGAATGTGCCTTGAACATTACTGGATTTGAAGATTCTGATAAAGAGAAGAGAATGAGCATGTATGTTTTTAGTGAAACAGCAGCATCTGACAATGTAGATAAGACTTGTGAAAACAAAACATAACTTCTTGTGCTCTAGAGTTCTGGAAAAATACTTCACTTGGGTCTGATAGTGGGTTTATTCCTTTTTTTTTTCCAGCTTGAATCTCTTCTGCAGTTATGGCTCACATTAAGCCTGAATTCTAACTCCTCTGGAAGTAAAGATAGTGGTGCTGATATTTTCCTTTATAATGCTAACCGAATACCTGTCATTTCCTTGAACCAAGGTAAATACATTAAGTACAGGAAATTAATTTCAAGACATGTAAGATAAGATATTTTAATTACTTCATTTTTATTAATAAGCAGAAGATATTGCAATAAGTACACTTGATAACATAAGTGTTAGGATAATTTCTGTGTTCTTATTAAAGAGCTCTGGGGCTCATTATGTTCTTAACATGAAAAATGTGTAGCTAGCATGTGACTAGCATGAAAGGTGATTCCATGAATTTGCTATCTTCTCCGAAGTTAAATTGTAAAATTTGTTGTTCTTGGCTCACCCTCTTGGCAAGAGGACTTTTTAAAATGTATTTCTCAATCTAAGGTGAACTGTGCACCGGTGTGCCCTTCTCTGACAAATTTCTTCTCTTGCACACCCTCTTATGATCTCTTTACTATCCTAGTAGTCAGTGGAGAGGGTTCTCTGTTACTTTTTGGCATCAGGCTACTAATTAGTACAAAGAATTATCAAATTATTTTTTTCTGTAATACATTATACTGTATACCTCTGTTTAGAAAATGTCTGTTATAATGAACCTGTTAAACTGACTTCTATGAGAGCATTTTGAAACCAGTTTCTTTGCATTGTTTTCTGAGATGTCAGTGTCTGAGCCCTTCTGAAAGTTCCGTGGGCCAGTTCCTGTGAAGAGTTGGCTTCTTTCCTTATTTTGTATTAATTATAATTGTTTAAGTAACTACAACAAATCACATTTATTATAAATATAACATCTTATGGTGATAAAGGCATTTCTAATAGTGCTCTGAAGATTAAAGATTGGAAAAACATGTTTTACTTCACAGCTTCAGTAACTAGTTTCCTGTCAGTTCTGGCGTGGTATCCTAATACACTACTTCGGACGTGGTGCCTTGTGCTTCATAGCCTAACTCTCATGACAAATATGCAGCTTAATGGTAAGTTTTGAGGTGTTTGGGTTTTTGTATTTCCCATTTCAGTAGCTTACAAATAAGTAATGATTCCTATCTGAAAGCCACAACTTTCCTTTTGTTATATAACTACTTGGTTGGTTCTCCATAGCTTCAGGCTTTTCAAGAGCAGGACTCTGACTCACCTGTCCCATGGTAAACTGAAATGCTAGTGATAGAAGAAAATAAGTAGGTTGGCAATGTCTTCTGAAAATGAGTTTTTTAGTAGTAGCTGGTGATCCTTAGGAATTACCTTTGTGCTGTGACAAGAAGTAGCAGGAAGGAGGGATTAAGGTGCTGTGAGAGAGATAATGCTTTTCTGATGCAGTAGGAATATTTTCATGTGTATGCAGGCAATAGTCATTGCTTATATTATTTGGAAATAAGCTCCTGCAAGCTGAATCTGTGAAAAAGTAAATCCATCTCTGTCATTTCATTTCCTTATGCACACCAGATTCTCTCACATTCTGTGTATTCCTCTATAACACATTGCAAATAATCTCAGTCTATGAATGCAGTTTTACCACATGATTGGTAGATGTTAAAGGATGTAATTTTTTTCATTAAGAAATTAAGGTTCTAGATCATAAGACAGTTGTAAGGAATGCTTTCGTGATGTTGTGTTCAAGGCTAAAGAAAATAACACTATTAAGAGCTTGGAGACAGGAATCTTTGAGAAGCTACATGATAGACCAATTCAGAACTCATCTAAATTCTGGTTTTACAGAATTACTGTACTGTAACTAAAGACAGTAATTACAGAAGAAAGAAACCAAGGGGGACTTAAAGATTACACTTTTGTGAACTGATTTGCAATCCTGTAACACAGTCCATGATTTTCTTCCAAGATGCTGATGAATCTTTGTTTCATGTATGCTATTTCAAATAATTGCATTTAGGATGCACTTTTTCCATCAGGTTATTACTTTCTGTCCATTTTATGTGGTGTTATGTAGAGGTCATTCTCCTAAAAGCTGAAATTTTTTGCTGTTAGGTGAAGCAGTGGGGCTTTGAGTAAACCAAGGGAAGTGACTTAGTGAACACTTACAAACTGAGACATGTAATTTTAGTGATATCAATTCATGTTATATTTCAAAATAGTTTGAGTGGAATTGAAAAAAAAAAAACAAAACAAACAAACAATCCAAAACAGGTGTAAGTATATCTGGAAGAGATATGAATTTATCAAGTTAGTATTCTTAGTGACCTGAGTGTCATTTTCGTTTTTACCTTGTATCATGATATACCTAGAAACGCTACACAAATATAACCAACCAAAAAAAACCTCACCCCTACATAACCTACAAACCTATGCAGACTTCTCCCAATACATTGGGGAAACAGTTCTTACAGCTTGACACAAAATACTTCCATCATTTGAGTTTTACATTCATCTAAAGCAAGAGGTCTGTTTATAGTTGGAGAATAAAATGGCATTTGATAAGGGAAAAACTCACTGTGAATTATCTTCTCCCACAAGAGTTTCTTATGATAGCAAGAGTCTTCCCAATGCTGTTTTTCATGAATGCTCTGAATGTTTTTCAACTGAAATGGAAGCAGTCAGGGTTTAACTTCGTTTTCAACAGAGGTGTTTCCCTCCTAGCTGGGATCTTTAACCTTCCTTAGTTTAAGGAAATTATTGTGAATTATGAAGGTCCTGATAAACAGAATGGCTAGTAGGTAGTACAGGATTTGAGATTTTTAGCAACTTGCCTAACTGGAATGTGAAGGGATGCCAGCTAAGATGCTGTATCAGAGCATAACTTCTTGATTTAATCTTTTGCATATGACAATGTAGTCTGAAAGAAATCTCATTTTCAGCATGTAGTAACCTGTAATTTCATTATGATAGATGTAATATTATAAATACATGTATTTTTATTTCCTAGATCTCTTACGTTTTTTTTCAAGTTGTGTTAGGATTCAGTGTATCACTCCTGAATGGATAAGACTTCACATTTAATAAGCTCATTTGTTTGATCATTAAATTTTAATTCCATTTTCATTCTAATTCTGATCCTCAGATTTCTTACCTGTTCGGCTCCTTATAATTTTAGTCAATGATGAGAAGTCTCAAAATGTGCCACAAACAAAAATATCCTGATTGTTTACAAGATAATAAAATATGTAGTCTTTGTCTGACAGCAGAGAATAGCAAAGAGAAAGAAATCAAAATGTGTCTATATATTTTTTCTATAAAGTGAAGCTCTTCTTTCAGGAATACTTCCTTATCAAGCTTGGAACACTAGTGGAACAGTTTTAGGGTTATATCTGTGTTTAATGGAAAACTTAAAATTGTAGTAGATGATTTTGCTGAGAATATTTACACATTGTGAAATAAGCATAAGGGATATGCAATGTAAGTGTTTCATTTATACTTAGTGTTTATGATTACAGGTTTGATTTTTATGTCTTTATTTTTAAGCTGGTCCAAGTGGTGCCATTGGAGCTCAGGAAAGTACTGCCCAGTTGTTGGTGTCAGATCCAAACCTCATTCATGTGTTAGTGAAATTTCTTTCTGGCACTAATCCTCATGGAACAAATCAACACAGTCCACAGGTACTTAATGATTACAATGAAAGAAGAACTCTTTGTAATAGGATTTCAGCTGATAAACTTTGCATGTTGTTCATAATGTATTATGTCCTTAGCTTGCTTCTCGTTTTTTTTTTGGTTAGTCACTTTGTTCTGATAGCAAACAGGGAAATTCATGTTGGTGATCACAGGACGTTAGGGGTTGGAAGGGACCCAAAGAGAATGAGCCCAGTCTCCCTGCCAGAGCATGACCATACAATCTATCTCAGGTCACAGAGAACATATCCAGATAGGCCTTGAACATCTCCAGAGGAGGAGGCTCCACAACCTCTCTGAGGAGCCTGTTCCAGTGCTCTGTGACCCTTACAGTGAAGAAGTTCCCTTTTGTATTGAGTTGGAACCTCTTGTGCTGCAGCTTACATCAGTTGCTTCTTGTCCTATCACAGCAAGCGAGAAGAGCCTGACACCCAGCTCTCAGATATTCATAAACATTTATTAGATCCCTGCTCAGCCTTCTCCTCTCCAGACTAAAAAGCCCCAGGTCCCTCAGCCTCTCCTCATAAGGCATGTGTTCCAGTCCCCTAATCTTAAGAGTAATGATTATATTTTTCTTCCATAAAATTTTCAAGAAAGTACACATTTTTTTTCCAGAATTGAAAAATTATGCAGTTTTTTTAATTTAAAACACTTAAATGAGCAGTTTGTGGAAAAACACTCAGATGAGCAGAGAAACATATTCTGCATGAAGTTTGCATTGCCAAAAGTTTAAGTCTCAAGTTGCTAAATGGCACTTAGACAACTGAATTACTTATTTTTTTTTACTGATGGTTAGTATATATAATATGAATGTGAAAACCCTGTAAATTTTTTTCTAAAACAAGCTACATAATATTTTTTTTTGGTCTTAGAAAACGGTTTTGTTACATATTACTTAATGTTCTTCAAGACATTTCATTTTATGTGGTGCTTACTAAAACACTTTTCCCTTTAGGTTGGGCCAACAGCGACACAAGCTATGCAAGAATTTCTTACTCGGTTACAAGTGCACCTTTCTTCAACTTGTCCTCAGATGTTCAGTGAATTTTTATTGAAACTAATACATATACTTTCAACAGAAAGGTAAATGTTAACTTGGGTTTTTATTATTCCTCCTGCCCTCTCTGTCTTTAAAAATCTGTGCAAGTGGAAATCACAACTAAGATATGTATGTCCCATCTTATAATATTGTCAAGTTATATATGGATGAGGATCTTAGGGTTGCTTTAGCACCAGCAGCGGGTTATGGACTGCTTCTGGCATGTGGATGAGCACAACTCGGATTCGCATGCAGCCATCCACATGTGAGGGACAGTGAAAAGAAGCACTAAACAGTTACTAGGATTAATTTATCTAGAGTACTTTTTAAAGTAGCCTAAAATAAGGGTGCTGTTGATGAGCATACTGTTAAAAAGATCAAAAAGCACTCCTAGGCTTGAATTGAGAAAAGGCTTTAGAAATAATTCATAGATTGTGAAAATAGTATAGGTGGGTTTTATATTACGGCAGGATGAAATATGAGAGTCCATGGTCCTATTTATGTAATATGTACATTTATTGCTTTGTCTTTTGTTTCATCTTCTCACCCCCGCCCCCCCCTCCCCACCTCTGCCCCACTGCCTTTCTGGGGTCCATTGATGCCTCCCAACTAGTGTAGAGAAGTGGCTGTTGGCAGGGTAAGAGATAAGAGCTTATAGCTTGTCTTTTACAGATCTGCAGAGCTAGATCAATGGGCACAAGACTACTGTGTATACAGCAGTACACTGTAGATGCAATAATTGTACACGAGGAATTATCATTTATATCTAGGAATGATGTTCTGCTAATCCCCAGACAGAGGCTTCACATAATTATGGATAAGCTTCCTCAGGTTCTGGTTTCCCAGTAGGTGGCACTTTGGTGTTATCTGTTCTTTAATCATACAGGAAACAGTTTCAGCCTTCTCTAAGAGTTGTTATAACTTAAATCTGGCAGGTGGTGTTTACCAGGTTACATTGATGATCAGTCACTTACACAAGAAATATAATAAATAAATTAATTCACAGTGAATTTTGTAATATATGTCTGCATGCTATAATTTATTTAAAATAAGCTCATGACATCACTGAAAGGATAAGTTTTTGAAATGTGTTGGATTTTTTTTGAGGCAAACCAAAGGTGGGACTGAAATGCCATTAAGTGGAAGCAAAGCTCCAGAAAAGAGTTTAGATGCCTGTTCCTAAAACCTTTGGTAATTATTGAAGTATACTAAATCTGCTCAAAGCATAAAGCTGATTGAGAGGTGTTGCAGAGGGGAAGTTAATTGATGTGAGATTATATTTCTCCAAAATCAATATTGTTTATTAACTTTGATACTCAGAACTCTCGCCACCCTCGACCACTAATTTCAGTAATGTTTTGGTTCTTACATGGTCTTGGAAACATTCTATGGATAATATCTAGATCTAGTAATAACCAGCAAAGTATTTAAACATCAATTGATCTGGAAGAGAAGATTATCAATATGCTGCTTGCCTGGTAGATGGGCTCAAGGAGGTCTTTCTGCTTTATGGCAGAAGGCAATGGAGAATTACAAAGAGGCATTTAAGCATTTACTCACATATTATCATTACCCTTGCAGGGGCTAGCCGCAGGCCAGACAATGCGCAAATGCTTGCAGGGAACTCTTGTCAGACGTTGAGACTTGAATCTTCCCGGGCTTCTGGGAAAGAGGCAGACAATCTCTGACCTTGTCTCCTGGCTCTTCTAAGCAGGGCTATCAGGTATAGGGGCAGATGTTGTGCAGTCTCAGCACGATGTCACGCTGACCACACAGGCCAATCACGTGCAGGCATTCAGGGTCTGTTCTGGTAACTCGTGGCAGTGGAGTTTACCAGGCAAGCAGTAAGGCAGTAGGCAATAGCAGCACAGCTGAGCACAGCAGAGAGAGCACGGCAAAGAGCAGGGAAGCAAAGGCTGGTTGTTTACCTGCGTATCTCCTTTTATCAATGTGGGCCGAGATTAATTGCCCTTTGGACACAGAATAGCCAATCAGGATGGCAGTTAGCCAAACCTTACCATACTAGGCAAAGCCATAGGCTTGCTTCTCCCTAATTTGGGAAAAGCACAGGCCTTGCACTAAGCAAGCACCAGCTAAGTGTGTGTGCCTTGTTTACCACAAGACCCTGGGCAGACCAGACTCAGTGGTTACAGGTTCTTTTGTGTCCATTTCCCACGCTTACCTCGCTGATGAAGCAGAAAAGCCTGCCTAGGCAAGGCAGGACATGAATAAGCCTATTTTGGGCCTATCAGGCCTACCACAACAAGAGGAAACGCAGTATGCTTTTTTTAGTGTGTTTTACTTAAAAGTGTTTTACTTTGCAAGTTAAACGACAGATATTTTCTTCAGGGTTAATTCTATAAATCGATGTCAAAAGATACAGAGAAATACATAAAAAATCAGTAATTAAACTCACACTTTGAGAATTAGCAGCAGTTTTATATTAAAACTACCGATTCAAAAGCTTGATTCTATACTCTGCCAGTATACTTGTAAAAGCAATTGAGAAAACTGCTAAAAGAGATCATTCAAGCAATCAACTTACGAGCACCAACCTATGAGTGCTTTCTCATGGTTATGTGTAGTTATTTTTATAACTAAACCCTGACCATCCTTTATTTATGCTTCAGAAGGGGAAAAATAAACTCATCATGATTCACTGTTAGAAAACAAATAATCCTAATGATATTAAAGCAGTGACTTATTCCCATGAATTTTCTCAACTCCATTCAACTTGTTAATATTGAAAAATTGGTTTTTGTTTGTGATTGTGTTTTCCTTCTTGCAGGGGGTCTTTCCAGACGGGCCAGGGACCCTTGGATGCACAAGTGAAACTCCTGGAATTTACCCTGGAACAGAATTTTGAAGTTGTATCAGTTAGCACTATTTCTGCAGTAATTGAATCCATAACCTTCCTTGTGCATCATTACATTACATGTTCAGACAAAGTAATGTCTCGCAGCGGCTCAGACAGCTCCGTGGGTGCTCGAGCATGCTTTGGAGGGCTTTTTGCCAATATTATCCGTCCGGGTGATGCCAAAGCAGTTTGTGGAGAAATGACAAGGGATCAGCTTATGTTTGATTTGTTAAAGCTGGTCAACATTTTGGTTCAACTGCCTCTTTCTAGTAACCGAGAGTATAGTGCCCGTGTTCCAGTAGCAAGCAGTACCACAGATAGTGTGTCCGATGAAGAAAAAGTTTCAGGAGGAAAAGATGGCAATGGAAGCAACCCTAATACTCAAGGATCTACTGCTTATGTGGCAGACTTGGTGTTAGCCAACCAACAAATTATGAGCCAGATTTTGTCTGCGCTTGGCCAGTGTAACAGCAGTGCTATGGCAATGATTATTGGTGAGTATTTTGTAAATAAAGTGGAAGATTGTTTGGGGTGAGCTAACGCTTAAAAATTGCATATAGTACCAGTTCATAACTATTGGAATTCTTACAGTACAGCAGTTATCAGAAACCTAGCCTTTGCCCCATGGTTAATAGGTAAGTTGGTACATCATTCTGTTGCCAGTAGATATTAGTGTATCTGTGATGCTGTGATTATTTGGGAGTTACCCCCACCTCCCCTTATGAAATCACGCAGACTAGACTCAGATGGCTGGAATTTAAGGAATGAAGCTTTATATTCACGGCTTAGCAGAATACACAAGCAGATACTTACAGCTATGTATAGAAACGTACAAGTTAAAAGTAATACAGAACACAACAGCCCTCCCAGAAATCAGAGTCCCAGGAGGGGCTCCCAACCACCCTTCCACTCCTCTACCTTATCCCAGAGTTTGCCTTACGTGCAAGGTGAGTTTGGAGGATCGGCAAGGGAGGTTAGAAGCAGAGGGATTAGTTACACATGAAATGAGGGGCGGTGATTGAAGCAAACAGGAATTTTTTTTTGGCATTTGAACTTGCTCAATCTCAGAATGGTCAGTGATGAAAGGGGCCTCTAGAGAACACTTAGCTCAAACCCTGTGTCAAAGAGCAGGTTGCCTGGTGGTGTTCAAGAAGAGACTGGATGAGGCACTTAGCGCCATGGTCTAGTTGACTGGCTAGGGCTGGGTGCTAGGCTGGACTGGATGATCTTGAAGGTCTCTTCCAACCTGGCTGATTCTATGAGTCTTACTGATTTGTGGTTTTAATTCACCTGTGTGACAATCTTCAATCATTCTTAAACTAGAAAAGCTTACTTTCTTATTTTTAAATGGTATTTCTTGTGCTTCAGTCTTTACCTATTGTATGTCTCTGTATGGATTCATTAGCATTACTCTTCAGTTTGTACTGTAGACACACTGCCTCAGTTCTTTTTTATGTATTGCATTATTTTCCTTAATAGGTTCTGAGAAAGACAAATTACAGCTATGGCCTTTGCTCAGAATACATAAACTTCTCTATTCCACTGTTTCACCAGGAATCTCATTAACATCATGTTATGGGAGTTCCAGTTGTGGGTGGGATCGATCTTCCTGCTGTGAGCAAGTGAGGCTAAAAATACTTTGAATGGCAAAGTTGGTCTTTGTCAGACATGTACTTAAGGTGTATTTTTTCTTAGAAATTTGTATGTAATGTGCTTGTGAGCTGTGAGGATAGCAGAGAGGTAGTTCGTGTAAATTAGATGCTGGCTGAAATCCCATGAATGCTCCTACGTGCACAAAGCTGGAAAAATGTTTTGCAGGAGGATATGCAGAGAACTTGCACTCCATTTCAGGCACAATAGTGGTATATAGCCTTGCTGCGCTACTTTTTGTTTTGAATGAGAATGGGAAGCTATTAACCAGTGTTATTACCAGAAAAGGGTATACTCTTTGAGAGCACATGAATGTTAGACCATTGATTAATCTTGGCATAAAAGCAATTGAGGAAAAAAGTATACTAATCTGCAGTAGTCAAATCAAACAGCAGGCAGGATTTGGCAAGTCTGAATTGTGGTGCTGGAACCTTCCTGAAATTAATTCCAGAATGTCTCCTCCTTTACTCTTGTTAATCAGTGTCATGTTGCAAATAGACTGTGAACACTGAAGGTAGTTTGTTCTGGAAGGGATGGTTTGTTCTGAGTACGTGTTTCTTTGGAGTGAAATTTCAAAGATCCTTCTTCTCAACTTGGATGTCTTTCTAAACTATCCATGTCTGTCAAGCAGTTGTTCTGAGGAAAAAGAAAAGATGTTTTGGGGATTTTGGTGTCGGTTAGGGTTTTTTGTTTGTTTTGTTTGTGGGTTTTTTTAAAGCAATTTGGAAAGGTGCTGTTGTTCCAAAATATGTTTTGTTTAATTCAGGATACGGAGACAGCAGATCTCTGCAGTGGTTTGTTCCTTCCAAGGACATTTAATATAGTTTTTTGAAACTAATTTTTATGTGTACTTTGGGAAGATGTAACATAGCTATTTGTGAGTTTAGTTCCTTCATGAAAAACTGTATTAAAGATCTCTTCACAACAATTCTATGAACAAAATAAAATAACATTTATCCAAGACTGCATGATCCAAAAATCCATTGTCAGCACATAATAGTAAACATGTAATAGCTACTGCAAAAAGCTAGCTACCAAAGAAACACAAACAAGAAGAGGTCTGCAGAAGTGTACTGATAAGCAGTGGCTCTGGTGACAGAATTTATGCTAATAACATTAATTTACTGCACCTGGCAAGCCAGCTGGTCAGGAACTAGGATGGCCTTGAGTAATTCACTTGTCACGTGAAGTTAAAACATTTTTGATGAATTTTTGTAGTTTTATTTTTATGACCATTTTGTCTATTTCATTAGGATTTTATGCTTTGTCCTTGACAGACAAAATTGTACAAGTAACAGTATTGCACTCCTATCATGCCTTCACTGTTCATTCTGTTTAACTTTTCAGAGACTGCTTTAAGACTTTATGTTCACTGCCTCCATGCATCCAGTGCTTATCAGTGTTTTCTTTCTTGATAGCTTGAAGTACTACAACTGTCAGTTCTCTTGCCAAAGTTTCTCTAATGTATGTGCCAAAGATCACTTGAACACATGATTTTTCATTAATATTTGTTAGTATAGCTGCAGTATCTCTAAATAAAATGGGATTATTCCATCAGTTGCCCCCACAAATCTAAAACCTCACTTCTAAAAGCTCATTTGCTATCCTGTTCTTTATAAGACAGTTGTATTTAGAAGTAATCTCTCCCTTGGGAAGGATATTCTCTTGCTTTTCCATCCTCAGTGTCAGCAATGTGTAATCGATGTTGATATTCACCAAATCCTGAGCTGTAACACTGAGAAGGGGAATTCTGGAAGAGATATTTCAAATACAAATATATGTGTTCAATGTATGGGGCATTTTGGCTGCAGAATTTCACTTCCCGGTTCAGGAAGGACAGGGATTTACTTGATAAAGTCCAGCAGAAGGCTATGAAGATGATCAAGAAGTTGGAACACATGCCCTGTGAGAGGTGGCTGAGGGACCCAGGACTTTTTGCTCTGTAGAAGAGAAGACTTAGAGGGGATGTAATCAATATTTACAAATGTGAGGACCGAGTATCAAGAAGGAAGAGACAGCCCCTTCTCACTTGTCCCCTGTGATAAGATAAGGAGCAATGGATGTAAACTACAACACAGGAAGTTCCACCTCAACATGACAAAAAACTTTACTGTAAGGGTCACAGAGTACTGGGACAGGCTCCCCCGAGACGTTGTGGAGTCTCTTTCTCTGGAGACTTTCAAGACCTGTTTGGGTGTGTTCCTGTGTGACCTGAGCTAGATTCTGTGGTCCTGCTCTGGTGGGGGGGGTTGGACTCGATGGTCTCTGGAGGCCTCTTCCAACTCCTGACATCCTGCGATCCTATGATTCCAATCCTTGTAGCTCTTACTCTGTTTCCTTCATTGATAGGACTAATTTTTATTATCTTAACTAAAATTGGATTTCAATTGCTTGACTTCAAGGTCAGGTCTTCCTATTTATACTGTCAATAAGATAGAGTGTGTTGGGGATCACTAACTGTAATTTATATGCTTCTGAAAACTGACCCATTTATAGTTTGTAAGATCCATGTGAGCACTTAAAAAAACTCAAGGATATTTCTGTTAAGTGCTGTAATGGTTTGCTTGGTGTCTCTTTCTGACCTTGGAACTGTTTGTGTTCTCACTAAGGTGCAAGTGGCTTACACCTCACTAAACATGAAAATTTTCATGGCGGCTTAGATGCAATATCAGTTGGAGATGGTTTGTTCACTATCCTTACAACGCTTAGTAAAAAAGCAACAACAGTGCAAGTGATGCTTCAGCCAATTCTTACATACATGGCCTGTGGGTACATGGGAAGACAGGTAAGTTCCCTTAGGTCTGCTGCACATCAAGGGAGTTGTAGACTAGTTGATTCTGTAACCTATAATAAGCTCAGAAAACTAAGCTAGTGCCATATGAAAGGAAGGTTAGCAGATGTCCAGCCTCCGTGATGAAGTTAGGATGCCTCCCTTTGTTGTCCATGGAGTGGAGGGGAGAGAGTTTCAGTAACGAAATTTTGGTGCTCCCTTAAATGTTCCCAGCTAAAGGCTTAAAGATGGGTGGAATGTTATGCACAGATGGGAAACACATTTGTTGTGTTCATATTAATGGGCATATTAAATGCTTAAGATAATTTCCTTTCAGCTGCTTAGCTAGCTGAACAGTTAGATCTTTTGCTCATCAGAAAGACTTCCTTTGTGTAAGAATTGGGCCATATGAAACGGAAGGGTGCTCTTTTGTATCAAGGGAGTCAACGATGGGGATGTTTCCTCTCTCTGACATTTTGCTTATTAGCAAAAATAAGGATGTGGTAGATCAGTGTGGTGGGTTAGGAACTTTACCCCCTACACTACTGAAATTTTCCAGACTAGCTCAGAGAGCTTGGAGGTAAGATGAAGCAATATTTACAGCAAAGCAAAATTTACAAGTATATATACACAATACATTTACAAGTATTTGCAATTATCAGAAATAATGCAGAAATCCAAACTCTTTCACAGACAAAGGAAACTGCCCAGAAGGGGCTCAAAGCTAGCCCCTCTTTCTCCCTCTACTTTCCCAGACAAGCAAAAAAAAACAACCAGCAAAGCTTAAATTTTTATTTGTTAGTGGACAGGCTAGAGCAGAATGGAGAAACAAATAGGAGCAGCATTGCAGAACAGAAAGAGACAAATTGTTTACATTTTGGCTTTTTATTATTCTCAGCAAACCAATGAATTATACAGACTTCATCATGATTTTCTTTTTTACAACCAATGGTCTAATTTCTCTCATTAAAATATTCCCATTAGCCTCAAACCAGCACAATCAGTAGTAACTATTTCTGTCATATTTTCTATAAAACTGTGTATTTCTTAACTGTTTTTTCTTCTAGGGTTCTCTTGCCACTTGTCAGTTATCGGAGCCACTGCTCTGGTTCATTTTGCGTGTGTTGGATACAAGTGAAGCACTGAAGGCTTTCCATGATATGGGTGAGAATGACTTTTCTTTAGCTGCAACAAGTAGTAACATGTTTATTGTAGAGTATTTTTTTGCCACAAAGAAGAAATAAAGGTACATATTTGAAGGAACTAGTTTACTAAATAAGCCTTTGCTTGCTTAGAGTCTATTACATGCTTCTGAACAGTGTTGTTTCCCTCACCTCATTGTGCACAGGCGGTGTTCAACTTATTTGTAACAATATGGTAACAAGCACAAGAGCTATTGTTAACACAGCAAGAAGTATGGTTTCAACTATTATGAAATTTCTGGATTGTGGTCCTACCAAAGCAACAGATAGCAGTTTGAAAGCTAGAGTGCTTGCTTCTGAGCCTGATAATGCAGAAGGAATTCATAACTTTGCACCTTTGGGTAAGTAATATTTCTTTCTTTTGTATTAATATATCCACTGGTCATTTGAATCTTTATATTTTTAACAGAAGGTATTGTGAGTGTCAAACCTTTCAATACTACTGAATCTCTTAGCCAGACAGATTGGTGGTGTTTCAAGATGTGGAGAAGGTTAACAAGTCCTCCACAGGAAACAAGACCTTGTGTGGATAGGGGAAAGAAGGAAAAGCGATCAGTGTCTGATTTAGTCATGCATCAGGGTGGGCCCCTTCCTTCTTCCCTAGGCCAGGGATACCCAGTTGCAGACCACCACCACACTAAGACTGACTGAATTCACTTGTGACACACCAGATTTAATGGTCTTATCACAGAAACACAGCAAAGCTGAATGGCACAGAATGAGCCCAAGCTGGGTCAGAGGAGAAACTGGAACAAAGTTCTTGCTGCTGCTCATACTTGCACCTGATCATTCCAGTGTTACCTGCATGAGCATCTGTTAGAACTGTAGGGATGTTTTGGTATCAGTACAATGGCTGCCAGTTTAACTACAAAGCATGTGTTCTAAGATGGAAGTATCTGAAGGAAGGAAGTACCCTGAAGGGAGGTTGTAGCCAGGTGGGGGTTGGTCTCTTCTCCCAGGCAACCAGCAACAGGGCAAGGGGACACAGCCTCAAGTTGTGCCGAGGGAAGTATAGGCTGGATGTTAGGAGGAAGTTCTTGCCAGAGAGAGTGATTGGCATTGGAATGGGCTGCCCAGGGAGGTGGTGGAGTCACCATCCCTGGAGGTGTTCAAGAAAAGACTTGATGAGGCATTTAGTGCCAAGGTCTAGTTGATTGGATAGGGCTGGGTGCTAGGTTGGACTGGATGATCTTGGAGGTCTCTTCCAACCTGATTGAGTCTATGATCTGTATTATGGTATCTTACAAAGGTTTCTTTTCACTACTAAGTGCTGTTCCTGCCCATTAGCCTAGTGTGGCCCATGAATTCATAAAGTGTGTCTCACTGTCAAGGGAGAAAGAAAGGATTATATTTTAAATCTCTAGAAAAATTCAGTCCTGTCACTCAACCATAAAAGTGTCAAAACCAATGAAAATATTTATTTAGAGAATAGTGATTTATGGGCAGAATAGGGAGCTGTCAGAAATCTTCCTTACTCTTCACAAATTGCAAAAAGACAAATTTGAGAATCCATCAGATGTTAGTACTTGATGAAATAATAAAACTCCTATGCATACATGATAGTTGTTTCTTGCATCTTGGTATCTTACAACCCAGCTTGCAAAGTGTTGCAGTTCTTGATGTTCTTCACTTAATACTTGACTTCCAGTCAGCAACATGCTTTTGAAATCAACCTTTTCATTGTCCTCACTTTCTACACTCTGATTCTCATCATGTAGTGTTCTCTGAGGCACTAACTGGAATTCATTCGTTTGGAATGAAAATCTATTAAAACGTGTCCAGGAATTCAGTTCCAGCTGGTACTAGGCATTCAGACATGGGGCCAGATTAAAGCTAAACACCCCAGGTACCTGTAGTTTGAGCAGCACAGGTCTGGTCTTGTGCCATACTATTTGCTAGAGAACACATAAACTAGATCTTTCTATTTCATTCTTAAGTCATATTAAGATTACAAAAATAAGCAACTGCTATGATCACAGATTTGCAGACTTTGGTTCTAAAGTCTTTTATCATTGTAACATTTAATCCTTCAGAACATCAAGTATGAATTAGCTGAGTTCAAGTTGTAAGCGTGCTGTTCAATTTGCACCTTTTTGGCTTGTTTTCGTAATGAACTCCTGATACAAAGTTTGGGAGTTTTGCCAGAGGACACTTGCTACCAGTTTTCAAGTACATGCATGTGGAAGTGTAAACTTCCTAAGTAAAACAGCATAAAAGAAAAATATCTCAGCAGTTGTCATTCTCACACATGGAATATTACCTATAAACCAAAACAGGTGAGAGAGAAGGAAAAAGTAGTTTCCACATTTCAGGTTGTAAACTAATCTGGGTTTTATTAATCAACATTAATAATCAATGTTAATGGTGCTGTTTTTGAAGGTTCGATCACCTCAAGCAGTCCCACTGCCCAGCCTGCTGAGGTGCTGTTGCAGGCGACTCCTCCCCACAGACGAGCTCGGTCTGCTGCATGGTCATACATATTTTTACCTGAAGAAGCTTGGTGCGACCTCACGATTCACCTTCCTTCTGCTGTGCTGCTCAAGGAGATCCATATCCAGCCTCACCTGGCCTCTCTAGCAAGTAAGTAGATTCACTGACATTGGTGCTGATTAAAAAAACTTGAAGGGTAGGATTTAGAAGTGATATAAAGAGTGTGATCACAGGAATGCTTACTGATTGTTTGAGAAATGCCTATAAAATAAGTTGAAATGCTTGTTAGCTTGGTACATGTCACTGTCCCTGGGGCGGTTCCAGTGGTGTGTGGACCCGGTGTAGTGTTGACCTTTCAGTGCTGGGTCGAGGTTTGGACTGCATCATCCAACCAGATTGATTCTATGATTGATAAGCCTTTGACACTGTCCTGCACAACATCTGTATCTCCAAACTGGTGAAACATGGGTTTGATGAATCCAGAGTGGCTGTCAATGGGTCCGTGTCCCAGTGGAGGCTAGTGGCAAGTTGAATTGGTTATGGCAATTAATGAGACAGGAGTTATAAAATATGTAGTTGTTTTATTTCCAGAAAGCCCTGCCCACAACTGTATACAAACTAGTTAAATTTGGGTTCTAATTTGGTCAGGAAAATCTTCACAAGTATGCTTAATGGGCAATTCATTTATTCAGGAGAATGAGAAAATTGGAAAAGGTTTAGCCACAAAAGGCAGCCTGGAGCCCTAAGGAATGTCTGTGCTACTCATGGCGGTGGAGTAGGAATTTCAAGATAGTTCCTGGCTCCTTTGTGGTGGTGTTGTAACTTCTCAGTATCATGATAGCTTTGAGAGGCTTTTAGATCTTCCCAGGCTTTAGCAGGGTGCTGGGAAAGGGGCAGATGATCTCTGATCTGATCCTGGTTCCTCTTGGCACAGAGGTTTGCAGAGGTGCAGGCAGAATCTCTTGCAAATATGCAGAGAGCACCATGTCGGTGGCACTTCTTATCATGTTGTGAGGCACTTAAATGCCTTCTCCTAGTAAATTTGAAGCACTTAATTTTCCAATTAGTTCAAGCCCAAAACATCAAGACTGAGTTGGTCTGAGGCACAAGGCAGAGCAGAACGTGTTGTCCAAGATGAGAGCAGGGAGGCAGAGGCAGCACAACTGCTTGCATCTTAGCTCAATTTATATTATTTGCTCCTTTGTCCCCAGAGATTCACCAATCAGAATGGTAGTTGCAAAACTGACCACATTAGGTGAAACCAGGGCTTGCTTACCCTTGTTTGGGCAAGACACTCGCAAGTGCATAAACACCTGTGGGGGTACCTGTTTATCACTTTGGGAGAGGACCTAATGGCCCAAGCCTTTGTTTTCCTCCTGCCCTTGCTTCCTCGGGTGGGGCAAGCCAGGACATCTAATAGGCCTATTAGCGTTCCACAGCACAAGTGGAGTCCTTCAAAGATCAGTCCCCTGACCAGCCTGGTTTAACATCTTTGCCAGTGACATGGACAGTGGCATTGAGTGCACCCTCAGCAAGTTTGCCAACGACACCAAGCTGTGTGATGTGGCTGACACACTGGAGGGACCTTGACAGGCTGGAGAGGTGAGCCCAAGCCCACCTCATGAAGTTCAGCAAGACCAAGTGCAAGGTCCTGCATCTGGGTCAAGGCAGTCCCAAGCACCAATATAGTCTGGGCAGTGACTGGCTTGAGAACAGCCTTGAGGAGAGGAACTTGTGGATGAGAAGCTCAATATGAGCCGTCAGTGTTCTCTTGCAGCCCAGAAAGCCAACCAAATCCTGAGCTGCATCAAGAGAAGTGTGGCCAGCAGGTCGAGGGAGGTGTCTCTGCCCATGGCAGAGGGGTTGGAACTAGATGATCCTAGTGGTCCCTTCCACCCCTGACTGATTCCATGATATGTATTGAGGCATTAATGTTAAACATGCCACAAAGCCTCTCCTCAAAACTTCCTGTAGTGAGAATGTGATATTGGTGAAGGGATCTTCAGGCAAAAAGGTTTTATGTGGTAGCTGAAATAAAGCATGAGATTTTTAGCTCTTAACCATTGCAGCTCTGTTAGGGCAGCATGGTATCATTTACACTGACAGGACTTCATCTGAAGTCTTTGAAATAAACTTTATATGTGTAAACTATGTATCAAAATTCTTAAGCATTCTAACATATACCCTCAAGCAGGTCAAATTCTCCAGCTGCAGTTCTGTAGCAGTGTTTGCTGAAGATCATTGTCAGTCATCCTTTTCTGTCTTTAACAGGAATAAATGTTTAAGACCTAAAATTCAACCCAGTTCAGAATTTTAAACACTGATCAACTTTCCTGTCTTACTCTGTAGCTTGCCCTTCGTCAGTATCGGTTGAAGTAAGCGCAGATGGAGTGAATATGCTGCCTTTGTCAACTCCTGTTATCACAAGTGGTCTCACCTATATAAAAATCCAGCTGGTAAAGGCTGAAGTTGCCTCAGCTGTCTGCCTTCGTCTGCATCGTCCTCGAGATGCCAGTACACTGGGCCTCTCTCAGATCAAACTGTTAGGCCTCACAGCCTTCGGAAGCACCTCATCTGCAACTGTCAATAATCCATTCCTTCCCTCTGAGGATCAGGTTTCTAAAACAAGGTAAGCTTCTAGTATTGAAGCACAGAAGCATGTTTGTACCAGTTCATAGTTTGGGGTCTTTTTAATGATGCTTTCCACTCTTGAGTCAGATCTTTCAATAGCAAACTGTATTTGTAACTACCTATTTTTGTACTTGAACATAAATATTTACAAAATCTGATTTCAGATGACTTAGAAAAGTTGTGGGGGTTTGTTTTGGTTGTGTTTTGTTTGGTTGTGATGAAGACAAATACAAAAATGATTTTTCACTTGTTCTGCATAGGTAAAAGAAAATGTTTCGTCTGGGGAATGGTGAAAGAATATAAAGCACAGGAAAGCCTTCAGAGTTGCATTCTTTCTTTTAATGGGTAGACATTTGTCAAAACAAACTAAAGTAGCAACATGCTTCTTATCCCTGCTGAGGTCAACAGTTACATAAGTATTGGAGCAGGAATAGAACTGGAACGATGAGAGGTTTTGTGGAAGTCATATCTAATACTGATGTTGGCAAACATTTGAGAAACAGGAACTGAATATTGTTATGACTCTGGCGTATCTGCAAGATATCCTTTCAAAAGGTTTTATTTGGTTAGGTGGCATCTTACTCTTTAACCTTTAGCTTTTATTTTTCAAGAATATTAACTCCAACTTGGAATTTTACTTAATGGGTGAATTTTAGGGAGTTCCTGCATTTACAGTTTAGCTTACTAAATTGTAAGAATTTATTAACATATCTTATGTTTGAACATTGATGTTTATAGACTTGAAAAGAGAGCATGAGATTATTTTTTTTTCAAACCTTTTCTTCTTTAATTGGGAGAAATTTTGCAAGAGCAAAGAAATTTTGCAAGAGCAAAGAAATTTAGGACAGGAGTACTGTCCAGCGTATAATTGATAAAAGCTATGTAACTGAAATTAGTCTTTGATCTTGAATAAGTCATGCAAATTTTCATCACCAAATTACACTATTGTTATATTTGTACTTCAGAAAAGGTTAACTTCTACAACTACCTGAAGGGAGGTTGTAGCCAGGTGGGGGTTGGTCTCTTGTCCCAGACAGTCAGCAACAGAACAAGGGGACACAGCCTCAAGTTGTGCCAGGGGAAGTATTTTGGCCTGGTCGTATTAATGGAAAAAAACAACACTCCAATAAACAAAACCAAACCAACCAACCCCCTATCTCCCTCAACAAGAAAAAAGAAGAAAACATAAAAACCTACATCCTTTACCCTGCCTTCCCCACACAATGAATTGACTATTGGGAGAAATATATGTGAATCAAATTTTGAGAAATGTTAGTAATAAAACTTACTGGCTATTAACTCCTACTCACAAACTCTGCCTTCCATAAACCAATTTGTGGTCTAAAATTCTGTCATTGTAGTTTGGTTTTGTCAGATGATGTCTAGTATGTCATGGAAGTTTTCTGCAGTACTTGTTCTAGGACATCTGATACAGATGGTAAAGTTATAGCTAGAAAAAAAGAAATAGTAAGAAAATGCTACATTAATTTTTCTTTTTTCTTTTCAGTATTGGATGGTTAAGGCTATTACACCATTGCCTCACTCACATTAGTGATTTGGAAGGAATGATGGCTAGTGCTGCAGCACCCACTGCTAATCTGTTGCAAACGTGTGCTGCTTTACTAATGTCACCTTACTGTGGTATGCATTCTCCAAATATTGAGGCTGTACTTGTAAAAATTGGGCTCCAGTCCACCAGAATAGGCCTAAAATTGATTGACATTCTTCTGAGAAACTGCTCAGCATCTGGAAGTGATCCTGCAGGTGAGTGCAATGTTTTTCTTTTCAGTAATTGGTTAGAAACATTACTTGTACAAGTACAAATATGTTGTGTTTGTGTCTTACTTCTTGATTTTGAGTTGCTGGAACTTGCCATTCTGCTTTGTTACACTTTTGAGTTATCACCATCTTTGTATGTGCACAGTTTTACAACAGTGAGGTGGCATAACCAACTTTGTTTTGGTTTGTGCTTTTTGGTGTAAAATAGATAGATAATGAGGTCAATTTTTTGAAGACCTGAGTAGGACATCTGGTATGTTGTAAGTGAATCTTGCTACAGCTAGATACCATGTCAAGGTGTTTCAAAGTAAAGAGCCTCTGTAAGTAGGACTAAGAAAAAAAATTATTTGGTCAGTGCTAGTCTGTAGGACATTGTAATTTCTAAATGGCACTAAGTGTTGAAAACAGTTACAGCTAAAGATATGTAAGCAAATCTGTTTTCCCACAGCAAAATTTTGCCATAGCTCTTCTGCTAATGCACTGGGGACTTCGTGTGTATGATTCCATACCACATTCCTTTGCTGCATTGTGACTTCAAAATGAAAGAAAACTGGATTCATATTTTTCCTCTTTTGAGATTGCTTATGTTAACAGAAACAGTTCTTTTCACAAGGATTCCCATGAATTATTGTTTCAGCGTCACCTAATGTCTTTGGCTGGAATGCAGTTAAATGGGGGTGCAGTTTCCTGCAGGGCAGGAGATGAGCACAGTAAGGAGAAAATCAATAGGAAATAATCTGATGAAGTCTTCAGCCTTAATCCCATTGATGAAAACACAAGCTTCCATTTAGAAATAAATGTTTGCTTCTGTGAAGCATGAATTTTGACATCTCTGTTGGAATTAATCTTGTCTTTTTGGAATATTGTTTTGAAGAAAATCCTGCTATTTAAAACTCCATGTCCTGTATCTGGTGAAAGTTGTAATGATTTCTCCTTTATAGAAGAAGTCTGAGCTTAGCATTGAGCCTTCAGAATGAACAGTTTTGAGATAGTTGTGTGTATAAGAATTGCATCCTTATGTTACAGGCAAAACTCTGTTCAATCTTAATACTGGAATTCTGTAATAATTTCATTAGTACTTTAAAAAAATACATATGTAAGTACTTCTATTATTTCCCCTTCCCTTTGTTTGTTTTGTTCTTTTTTTTCCTTTGTTTTTTTAATGCGGCAAGATCTGAATAGCCCTTTACTGTTTGGAAGATTAAATGGTCTCTCTTCTGACTCCACAATAGACATTCTTTATCAGCTTGGAACAACTCAAGACCCTGGAACAAAAGATAGGTAATGCTATTTAGATTGTCGTGTGGAAGCATATACAAAAAGTCTATGAAACTGTGGCTTGTTATTGCTACACAAGTACGATGTTTTGAAACATGATTGTTACAAGATAGTGTGAAAGTGCAGAAATCTGAAGGAGCTTTCCAACTTACCCTCCTAGCTTGCTGAAACCTTTGTAGAGAATGCTGCCCTTCTTTTTCTCCTCTTATTAATATGATAAAACCTCTTTTGTTCAACACATTTTTCTCTGAAATACCCAGAACTCAGATACCTGCTAGGTTTTCTTTATCTGTAGAAATAAAGCTTACATTTATCTGTCCAAGATAACTGGCTTTAATTAAATTTTTTTCCCTAGTATGGACCTAAGTCTTGAAAAAAAAAAACAATTTGAGCTCACTCTTAAGCTTCACTTCAAAGATAGGGATAAACCTATAAATCAGATTACAAAAAGACAGAAAAGCTAATTTGGTTTTGAGTGTTTCTTTGACCTTTCATAATATACTACACCATCTTGCATTCCAGAATTCAAGCACTGCTGAAATGGGTCAGCGATTCCGCAAGAGTTGCAGCTATGAAAAAAAGTGGCCGGGTCAGCTACATTTGTCCAAGTAGTTCAACAAGAGAATATGGTCTTTTGATGCCATCTCCTTCTCATTTGCATTGTGTAGCAGCAATTTTGTGGCATAGTTACGAATTGCTTGTTGAATACGATTTACCAGCCTTGCTGGACAGAGAGCTCTTTGAGTAAGTAAGGCAGTTTTGCACCACTTAATTCTAACTGAATTACTTTGTTCGCTGAAACGATGTGCTTGAAGTGTGCTCATTATGAAATTGTCATCTCAGAAGCTAAGTGATGGAGTGAATACTTAGATACCTAAACAGGCAGTTTTTTAGTTCTGAATGTGAAACTGCACTTCACACATTCCAGCTATGATTGTGCTTAAAAATAAAAATCAAAACCAAAAGAGCATATCCATGTAGGTCTTTGCACATATGTGAAAGGTAAACTAGTGTATGGTTTAGTTTTGGGGTTTTACTAATTTAAATTTCCGGAGACTCAAATAAATTTGATGGATCAATAACAATTTTATAGAGTGCCCTTCCCTCTTCCCTCTTCTTTTCCAAAAGAAAGGAATTACATGTAGAGAGAGGAAAAGGTAAGCACACCCAAATAAATAAATCTCACTTGATTTGGAAGTTTAAAAAAGTAGTTTAACAATAACTTAAAAAAGGTACCTGAGGTAGGGAAGTTACAAAGGTTAGGGAAGGGAAAACAAATACAAAATGTATAAATACAACCAGATTTTGATGGTGATGGCTTTGTCTGCCTCATGGGTGATGGCCACGTGGTAGAACAAAGAGAACCAGGCAGGGAGCAGAGAGAGAGAGAATAGGAAGTCCCCCTGCTTTTATGGATCTTTAGACCGGAAGGGGCAGTGGGCTAATCATCACCTGGTGGTGTTCAGACCCACCCCTGGGGAGGGGTCAAGACCACCTAGGGTCAGGTTCAAGTTTACTCCTCCTGGAGGGTTAACCCTGTACATATTAATTTATAATTCTTGGCTGCTGTTGCTGAAATAGATAGTTCACAGTAACCTTCACAGTACCTATTAAAATAATCTTCAGTAGTATGTTATAAAATATTTCAGTAGTATCTTTATGTTATAAAATTTTTAATATTGGTGGTATCCAATATCTGTAACTGATAGCTAAGACCAAGGGGAGGGAGGGAATAAGTTTTTTGGTGTTGATAGTTTTGTTCTGTCCTGTGTGATTGGAAAGAAAAAAAGCACAAAAACTTAAGCGAATCTTTACCTGTGAGTTTGCTGGATTCTAAAGGAAAAGTTCACCCTAAATAGCAAACGTGTAGTTTTTATGACTCCAGATAGAAAATATGAGCTAACATTCTTAATTTATGTTGCTTAACCATCTCTTCTGTTCAAAGAAAACAAAAAAGAGAAGCTGCAGAGTCTTATTTCATGTGTATTACAGAAATGTAGTTGTTAAATTCCCGTGTCTTTCGTTTATCCTGAAGAATGTAATTCCAGTTAATGAAAGAACTTTGATAGTACGTAACTTTTTTGGTGCCCGTAGGAAATATTCATGTTTTTATACAAGCTTACTGTCTTCTTTAAGCACAATCAAATGTGCAGACACTGGGAAATGTACAAGTTACTGTTACGAGTGCAATCACATGGACCTCTTGTATATGTGGAACATGATGATCTGTAGATAAGTGACTACAAACTAGGCTTTTCCCAAAGATACTTAGGTGATAAGATCGTATAAATAGTTGTATTCAAATAAACTTGTTCATTTTCAGAAGAAAATAAAAGATTTTTAAATGCAGGTCAGTCCTTCCAGCAGTACATTTTAATGTTTAAAAATTAAGAGCAGTCTTTTGGACACCTAACTTTTGGAGGAAAGTATGTTGTTTTAATAACAGGCTGAAATGAAGGAATACTAATAATATTATTGTACTTAGTTTGAGTGTGCATATTCCAATATAGCCTGTTCCTCTACCTCCTGTCAAAGAAATCTGTAATTCATATTGGCCAGCACCTGGAACAAATTATAGAACACTTTATTAATAGCTATACAAGAATTGTGGTCAGACTTATGTGGGTAAATAATTCTAGTAAAAATAACATCTAATGTGTATTCTTCATCCTCTTTCATGTTTTAAAATACTTTCATAGATCTCACTATGACTCCTAATTTCTCATTCATGTGATATTTCACTTTTTTTCTTGGATGTATTTTTCCATCACTCCTGTTTTCCACTTTGGCCGATGGATACTAATTTATTGCTTAGTTATTTTTTAATATATAGTTGGAATAGAGTCTTATTAGTTGAACTTACCCAGAAAATTTTGGCAGAAAGGTTGTATGAATATGTAGTTGGAGACGAATTTATGTGTACCTTTATTATATGTGGACATCAAGAATCTGACACTGTCTTCCTGAAGTTATGGATTGTTTGGCCACTGATAGACTTACAGCACTTCCATCCAGAAGAGGGGGAAAAACAATCCTTATCTGGAAACTGGAATGTGATCTGTGGTGATACATTCAAACTTACTTAAAAACCTAGCATGGAAGTGGCACAAAGTTTGTGTTCACCTTCACATGTAAAGGTTAAAATAGTATTTTTGTACAGTGTGAAGTTGTTGCCAATGCAGTTCAGAAACTTTTTTTTTTTTTTTTTTTTTACAAAGAATACTTTGATCCAAAGTCTGTATGAAGAAATCATTTCAGTATTTTCATTGAATTTAATGGAATAATAGCATCTAAATTAACTCCTGTGTTCATATACCTTGAATTAACATTAAAGCAGATAGTGTTTGGACAGAAGTGAGCTCAGAGGTAGGTCAAATTTTGATCTCTCTGAGACAGAGATCTCTTGTTAACTTGTGTCCCAACTTCAGTTTGAATAAGGGTAGCGAGAGTAACACCATTCAACCAGGATCGTTTCTACTTTCTTTATTTTTGCAACTTCTTCAGATAGAACTCTTACACAGCAAATGTTAAATTTTTTTTGTAAACATGTTAAAATGCTTCAAATTCTTACAAACAATTAAGAGAACTTCAAAGGAGTGCCTGCATATATGGGCGTGTGATCTTCATAGCTTCAGCTTGGAGAGTCGAAATCGCTAAGAGGTTGCACTTGGCTCAAAAGTGCATAGATTGTGATAACTGCTAAAAGACTGAAATCCTGTCTTTCATGTGCAACATGCCAGAGAAGTTGGATTATCTGTTTTAAATGTGCTACAATGAAAGAAATTTAAATGTGTAGTGGAGGAATGCCTTTTGGGTGGTCCGTGTCCTGCTGATCCTGTGATCCAAAGAGGTTTCCAAGCTCAGCGCAGCGTGTTTTACAGCAGCTAATCATAGATGTGGAAAGGTGTTTCATGAGCCAACAAAGAAAAGGGAATATGAGTGACAAACTGTGTTGACACGATTTTCTGTCCTCTACAGGTCGTTGTTTAACTGGTCCATGTCTCTTCCCTGCAACATGGTGTTGAAGAAGGCTGTTGATAGTTTGCTTTGTTCAATGTGCCACATCCACCCAAATTACTTTTCTTTACTCATGGGATGGATGGGTATCACCCCTCCTCCAATTCAGTGTCAGCACAGACTGTCCATGACTGATGACAGCAAAAAGCAGGACCTTAGTTCATCTTTAACAGATGACTCTAAAAATGCTCAAGCCCCTCTTGCACTAACGGAGTCTCACCTGGCTACTCTTGCTGCTTCATCTCAGTCTCCTGAAGCTATCAAGCAATTACTGGACTCAGGTTTGCCTTCACTGCTCGTGAGAAGTCTTGCTAGTTTTTGCTTTAACCATACTTCTAGCTCTGACTGCACTGCACAATCAATGGATGTCACCCATGACAGGCTCAGGAGGCATCATGTTCCACAGCACTTTAATAAAATGCCTATTACTGCAGACCTGGTTGCTCCTGTTCTCAGGTTTCTGACAGAAGTTGGTAACAGCCACATGATGAAGGATTGGTTGGGTGGCTCTGAAGTAAATCCATTGTGGACAGCTCTTTTGTTTTTGTTGTGCCATTCTGGTGCTACTTCTGGAGGACACAATGTGACAACACAACAGACCAGTGCAAGAACCAGCTTGCTTTCTTCAACTGTAACAACAGGCTTGACCACGCAGCAGCGGACAGCAATTGAAAATGCAACAGTAGCTTTCTTCTTGCAGTGCATCTCTTGCCATCCTAATAACCAGAGACTTATGGCACAGGTAAGAGGGTGAAAAATGGTCTTAATTTCTTTATTAATACCTACAGCTAGGTAACAAAATCTTTTCTTGGCTTTCTTCAAAGTGACTTTAGCTTTTTTGGTCTGACTTTGAAAAGTATAAAAATGTTTTGTCATGGCTGTCCAGTCCTATGTATCTTGGTTTAGAGGAATAAAGTACTATTTTTAACTGGATGGCTCTGAATTCTTCTAAAATGGAATTTGAAAGTCAAGCTTCATACATAATTCTCATATCATTAACTAAAGCAGATTTCCTGGTAAATTCACTTGTACAACCATGTGCCCTGCACAACCTGTGACTGGTAAAATAGAAGCTGTTGTAGAATAGAGTTTTGCATTTGGCATTCTAATGCAAATTTAGCTGTTTTCATCACGCCAATTAACTTTGCAGACCTACCTGAATAAAAATGTACTTTAAAAAAAGATTTCTCAATGTTAAGAATAAAGATGCCCACTGCATTTTTTTGTTAATGGATGGTAGTAATACCACATTATGCAGTGCCAAGATTTTGCTTTGGGAACTTTAAAGCTGTTTAAGTACTTTATCTTTCTTTTTTTTTTTTAACTTGAGTAATTTCTATGTGTTTACAATGATTTTTAGTGCTGTAATTTGTGTTTTGAACTTTTTTTATTGAAAATACCCTTATTTGCTGCTGTTTCCTTCAATGGTGCTCATTTCTGATGTGGTTTGATACCTGGAAGGTAGATCTTGAGTACTACCTATTATGAGTCTGTAGAACTGTTCTTTAGAGACCCCAACACAGAAATATTTTGAATCTGCTGTCATTTTGCGTTCTCAGGTTCTCTGTGAATTGTTCCAGTCCTCTCCTCAGCGTGGGAATCTCCCAACCTCTGGAAATATTTCAGGATTTATTAGGAGGCTTTTTTTGCAGCTCATGCTAGAGGATGAGAAAGTGACTTTGTTTCTTCAGTCTCCATGTCCAGTAAGAGTTTTTTGATAGCCATATGGTGAACATGGAATAAATTTAGCCTTAAAGCAAATAAAGCTGCCTATATTCAACTTCAAAATGTCAGATGGCAGCGTTTCTTGGTGGACACATTGTGGAATTTTTGAAAGGAAGGTGTTGGTGAATTGTAACAGTATTGTAAAAGAAAATTCAGGGCTCTGTTGTAAGACACTGCTTCTGAAAGACTTGTCAAATGAAATTTATGTCATGGAATCATAGACTCACAGTATCAACCAGGTTGGAAGAGACCTCCAAGATCATCCAGTCCAACCTAGCACCCAGCCCTCTCCAGTCATCTAGACCATGGCACTAAGTGCCTCATCCAGGCTTTTCTTGAACACCTCCAGGGATGGTGACTCCCCCACCTCCCTGGGCAGCCCATTCCAGGGGCAAATCACTCTCTCTGTCAAGAACTTTCTCCTAACCCCCAGCCTATACTTCCCCTGGCACAACTTGAGACTGTGTCCCCTTTTTCTGTCGCTGATTGCCTGGGAGAAGAGACCAAGCCCCACCTGGCCAAAACCTTCCTTCAGGTAGTTGTAGACAGCAATTAGGTCACCCCTGAGCCTCCTCTTCTCCAGGCTAAGCAACCCCAGCTCCCTCAGCCTATCCTCATAGGGTTTGTGTTCAGGCCTTTCACCAGCTTTGTCGCCCTTCTCTGGACACACTCTAGCACCTCAACATCTCTCTTGAATTGAGGAGCCCAGAACTGGACACGGTACTCAAGGTGTGGCCTGACCAGTGTTGAGTACAGGGGAAGAATAACCTCCCTTATCCTACTGGCCACACTGTTCCTGCTACAGGCCAGGATGCCATTGGCTGTTTTGGCTACCTGGACACACTGCTGGCTCATCTTCAGCCTACTATCTACCAGCACCCCCAGGTCCCTTTCTTCCTGGCTGCTCTCCAGGAAGGAGGAAGACTCTTTAATAGTATCCTTAAACGTAAGCAGCAAGTACAGATACAAGTTCTAGTTCTTTCAGCATTTCTTCATTATCAGTTTCATATACTTGCAAATATCAGAATCTTTTCCTTATATTCAGCTGTTTACAATAATTGTATTCTTTAATAACAAATATGATAGGCTGTTTCAGATGCTCAAAGGACACTAGGCTTTCAGAGCAAATTCTTTCTGAGTAAAAATCCTAATCCTAATCAGATGCATTTTTACTCTATACCTGTAATATTGAAGGATATGTCATTTGTTAGCATGCAAATATGTTTATTTTGCAGAGGTGAATTTATAAGAACATAGTTTTTTAACTTATTTCTGAAGTCATGTTGTTGCCTTTTTGTTTGAAATGTTGAAATACTTTTAATGTTGACTTTTTTCCTTTCAGCTCTACAAAGGCAGAATTAATGCTACTAGTCATGTAATTCAACATCCAATGTATGGAGCTGGACACAAATTTCGTACTCTTCATTTGCCTGTCTCAACAACTCTAGCAGAGGTTCTTGATCGTGTGTCAGGCAAGTTGAGATTTTTGTTGTGGGAATTTTTGGTTAATTTTGTTGTTTTGTTGGTGTTTTGTTTTTTTTTTTACTTTTTAATACTAAAGTGTTGTTAAATATCTCACAGGATATTTGCAAGATCATATGAATGTCAGTTAAATACCTTTAACTTAAGTTTATCTCAAAATAGAGGTGAAACCATGTTGCTATGAAAAGGATGGTGTTGAAGACTTCATTTAATTTCTGTGGAGATACATTTGCCTCATATCTAAGCATTAGAATTTGTTCATTAAATGGAGCAAATAATGGTAGTTGGTAGAATACAAGACAGAACAAGGTGTGCTTTTGGCTTTTAGTTTAAAATACAATGTATTGTACAGAAATGCTTGAGGCTTGCTTATCAGGGAATAGTTGTTGCTTCTGGTGTAAGTCTGTACTCACTGTCCAGACAGTCATGTGTGCAATGTGATTAATGTCTCTAGATCCTTTCTTCAATTTATGGTCAGAATTACTGTAATGGCTAAGAAAGTCACTACATGTGAGATAGGGATCAGTTGTTGAACAGTGACATAAACTGTACTTAATGGCTGCCTTAATGGTATATTGCTGTCAACTTAATAGCCAGTGTTTAAATAGAGACTGAGGAGGGGAAGGTTGTGATGTGATATACCATAACATCTGCAACTGAAATTGATCAAATGCTGACTTTGTAGGACACCATAACTTCAGGTTTTGCTACAGAACTGTTGTTTTTCAGCTAAACTCTTTCTAAACTGGAAGAATGAATTCTGGAAAAATTCAGATTCTCTTGTTTCCATCCTTCATCTACTGTAACTTCTCTTAATTTACTAAATGGTTAGGACATAGTAAAGATGAATACATGAGAAGTAAACACTGTGTTTGAGATGAGAGGATAGATGGACTAGGGGTAGAAAAGACAAAAAGAGTGCTGCCACTACAGCAGTAGGAAGTTGTGAAAGTTCTGTGTCAGTCCACTGCTTTTCTCTTAACTACTCTGTTAATGTCTGAAATTGGTCATATCTTACTTTGTGCAAAAATGAATCACAATAAGCATTTCATATTTTTTTTCCAACCTTTAGAGAAAAAAGGTGAGAGGAGCTAAATATGCTACTTGCATCACTTCACCATAGGAAGAAAATGTGCAGTATCACTGCAGATAGGATTATCTAGGATGAGTACCAGTTGTTTTGTATTTTGTTCACCTTGGTCTTGAGTTACTGATCTTGAATGGTCAGAAAAATTACACAACAAATCTAGATATCACATAAGTAGTAAAAATACCATTGTTTAAGCTTCCTTAATTATATTAATCACCTTGAAATTCTTCAGCAGTGAATGACCATTCAGTCCATGGGATCAAGCTGGGATAACTCTGAAGTTTAGTAACAGTAGCAACAGTTTCACACTATATCATCTCTTGGTCTAGTACACAGATGGGCACAAATCACAGGGTATTTTCAAGCAGTCAAACCATGTATCTTTCAGCACCCCACCCACTGTGACATGCAGTTAAAGACAGCTGGATGTCACTTCTAGGTCCTGAGCCTCTACATACAGCTTAAGGCTGCTGTGGCTATGTGGAACCAAGTTAATATTCTAAAGCAATTAGAGAGTTATTGCATTATTTCGGTGCTTGTGTTGTACTTTACAAGGTGTGAAATGATCGACTGTCACCAACAGTTCATTAGTTGTTTGCTGATACACGACCTGCACTAATGAATAAACCAAAGCAGTGAACTGTAGTAATCTCTGTTTGCTTAAGCAAAGAGCACAAGTTGTGGGCATATAATGTACTTAAGGCATTTTTTTTTCAAAGGAGCAGCCATACTTGCCAATTCTGAAATTGGGTCAGTATGTAACAGTGGATACCCAGACTTAAAGACAAAAGTGTAAATTCTCAGTATGGGACCCCGAGACAGTTTGTGTTGTAATTATCCAGTAACACTGCTGGATTCATGTGCCTGCACAGTCTGTGAATTGTAATCATGACTTAAATATAGCTTCTCGATGGAGCTCGTCTGAGGGTGAGGCAGCAGGTGGGAGGCTTGCAGTGCAGCAGTGTGCCAGACCAGGGAGAGGTGTCTGATTCTGCAGCACCTTCCAGAGCTTTTTGCTAACAGCAAACCTCATGACAAGGCTGCTCTGCAAGCACAAAAGTTAGTTCCACTTAGATGGAGTTGAGGGTGACAGACTCTGCTCTGGTGAGGCCACACCTCGAGTGTTGTGTTCAGTTCTGGGCACCTCAGTACAAGAGGGATGTGGAGGTGCTGGACTGAGTACAGAGGAGGGTAACGAAGTTGGGAAGGGACTGGAGAATAAATCTTACAAAGACCAACTGAAGGAGCTGGGGCTGTTTAGTTTGAAAAAGGGGAGGCAGAGGGGAGACCTCATCACTGTCTACAGCTCCCTGAAAGGACCTTGTGGAGAGGTTGGTGCTGGTCTCTTCTGACAAGTAAATAGTGGTAGAACAAGAGGGAAGGCCTCAAGCTGCGGCTGGGTAGGTTTAGGCCGGACTTGATGTAAAACGTTTTCAGGGAACGAATGGTCAGGTATTGGAATGGGCTAGCCAGGGAGAGGGTTGAATCCCCAACCCTGGATGTGTTTAGAGCTCATTTGGATGTGGTGCTTGGGGATATGGTTTAGTTGAACTTTGTAGAATAGGGTTATGAGTTGGACTTGGTGATCCTGAGGGTCTTTTCCAACCTGAATGTTTCTGTGATCTGTGAAATCTGCAGTTGTCCTTAGAAAAAAGATTTTTGTTTTTAAAATTCATTTACTTATTGTTTTGTTGGGGTTTTTTGGTGGTTTGTTCTGTGGGGTTTTGGGGGGATGTTTGAGTGGACTTTTTTTTTGGGTTTGGGGTATTTTTGGGCTGTTTTTACTGATGCTTTATCATGAATACATTCAATTCCTCAGAAATTATTTTAAACTGTTAAAAGTTTAAATAGAAGACATATTTGGTGGGTGTGTGCCAGATTTACCATAATACCTGAATTCCTAGGTATTTGGAAGACTGTTGCTGCCTGGGTTGGAACCTAATCCACTGTAATATTTGAAATAGCCTTGTTAATAGTGTTGAACTAATAAAATGAACTTGATATGTTGAAGTACTTTTCTGTCTTCTTTTTTTAACTCCCCCTATAGATACACCCAGTATTACAGCTAAGCTAATTAATGAACAGAAGGAAGATAAAGAGAAAAAGAACTATGAAGAGAAAGAAAAAGTTAAAGCAGAAAATGGATTTCAGGATAATTATAGTGTTGTCGTTGCTTCTGGTATGTCTTTTTCTCCTATCTTCTGGAAAATGGACCTTTCTGGTGATAAAAGTGTGTATAAGTATGTGCTAACAATTCCTTTTATTACTGCTGCTGGTCAGAAAAATTGTAGTGTCCAGTTAGTCTCACTGGCTAGTAGGCAGCAAATCTGCCTCTAGCAGCTTATGTATGTTGATAAATTTGTACCTAGGCGTGTGTGTCAGTGATAGGTTGTGGATGCCTTTGCTAGTGCTTGCACAGAATTGTGTAGAGAAATTAGAGGATTATATGGTAATGTATTACTGCTTGTGCATAGTTGTTGTGGTATGAGCACTACTACCTCTACCCTTTTCAGTGGCTAATGCATCAGATTTTAATCACCTCTGCTTCTGCAGTATGCTTTGGAAATAAAAGGATCCATATATTTTGCATAACAGATGGTAGTACTCTGCTATAAACTGTCAGGTAAACAAGTAAGCATAAAGCTGTGTTATTCCACTTGGAAACCACAAATACAGGACTTTTGTCCAGAGCATTCACCTTCCAAAAACTAATGTGAAGATCTTTCTGATGTCTTGAATTTTTTTCCTCCAAAACTACTCTGAAGGTTATAGATTGAAGGTAGTTAACTTGGTAGTGATGCAAAACAATTACAGTTCAGATCATGGCTGTAGTCTTTTGCTTTGAAGTTCTGATGTGTGCAAGAGAGATTAATGAACTTCAAACTACTATTTCCTACCTAGCTTTCTGCCTTCACTTAGGTACCTCTGCTTCATTTACAGTTTGTGGGGCATAAAGAAGAGATGATGATTTCCTTTGACTTCTGGCACCAATATTTCTTAAGCTTTTTATTTCAGTTCTTTAGATGTAGATATAAATCTAAACTCAAGTGTTGACTAAGGCAGCAGTTTCATAGACCTAAGTATATATCTACAGCAATACAGCTGATGTTAATTACATCATGTTTATCTGTAAGGATACTTGCAGTGGATGCCACTTGAACAAGGTAAACCTGTTTTGGTAATACCTAAAATATCGCTAGGTCCAAATGAAGAGCTAAAACATGAATAAAGACTCTAAGAAGCCGAAAAATAATATGCCAAGCTTTACAGTAAGGTGTACCATAGTCAGCCGTGTCTCACCCCAGATGCATCTCTGATGACACTCTTTGGCATAGCCCTTCCCTATGTAGAAGGAAAGAGACTTTATTTTTTTTCCCCGTTTTTGTTTGGACGTTTGGTTTTTTTCTTGTTAAGTAGAACTTAAACTCCCATTTACGTTTCCTTTTACTACCTGTTGGTGAAATACTTCCTCCTTTTGTTTTCATCTTTTTGTATATCTGGGTTGTTGTTTGTTCTTTTAGTGTCCTCAGTCTCAAGCAGGCATTACTTAATTTGTTCTCTATTGGTAACATTAATAGAAGCTAGAGGTAGTATTTGGAATCTGATCTTGCTGAGAAAAGATAGATTAGAGATTACTGAGACTATTCATTGTAGCTGCTGGTACTGATCAACTGAAACCAGTCTATGATAGCATTTCAGATGTGGATGGTTTTAGTTTTGAAGCTGCTTTTATCTAGTGATAAGACAGTAACTGTATGCATCTTTGTATACTGACCTGCTGGCTTTTTCACTTGGACTCTCACAAGTGTATGTGATAGTGTAAATTCTCTGTAGCATAACTCAACTTAGGCTGTCCCAAAAAATGGTAATTTTGTTATATAAGTTCAGTAATATTTTGTGTACCTATTCTGCCTTTTAATTTTTGCATAGTGCTTACTTCAAAAGTTTTGGCTTAGGCAACTTTAAAAGCATGTTTAAAGCCACCTCTCATCACATATGATCCTGTCAGTACTGCAGGTGAAGTCATGTTCGTAGGCCAGATGGGTGGTTCTTACCCATAGTTTGCCGAAGTGTCTGTTAATTTAGAAATCTCTCTCATTTCAAAATTTTTGCTGTAGGGGTCATCACTAGACAGACATTTTTAAATTTAAGAGCAGAATTAGAGTAGCTTTTGCGTTGTTTTCATTGGATTATATAATCTAATACAGTTATGGTTTGAGTTACGTTTGGGACTTGAGACAATGCACAGCCATGTAACCATAAAATATCAAGATTATATTCAAATATATTTTATACATGTATGCAGTTCTGATACTTAATTATCCAGTGCTGAAAATTTTTACTTGTTTGCTATCATCAAAGTTATGGAGTACATTCCTTCTGGGATGACTGAAGTTATTAAATACTAAAATGGCTTTGATTTTCTTACTCCTGTACTAGGTTTGAAATCTCAGTCAAAAAGAGCTGTTTCATCCACCCCTCCACGTCCACCATCAAGGCGAGGAAGAGTGATGGCAGATAAAGTTGGTACCTCTTCCTCAGGAGGAGAAACTTCCAGCAAGACCATTAGTGTTCCAGTCTTTCATCTATACCATAAACTTCTGCCAGGTAATTTTAATAACTTGTTTTAAACGTCAGAATTGGGATCTTTTTCCAGTGTCTCATATGTCATTAGAAGGTAGATGTAATGCCAGGGGATATCTTTTATCTCTATGTTGAGCATCTTGAAATGTAGAACCCTTATCTTCTGGGTTGATAACAACTTTAAACTGGAAGTGGAACAGTAGAATATCATCGTAGCTTGTCAAAAGTAAGGATTATGCTGATTTTCCTTGAAGTTTAGTTCTTTGTTCCTAAACAAAATCTCAAACATTTCCACTTTGGCTCAGAAATAAGAGAGGTGGGTTTGTAAGCTGACATACATTTTTTTGTTCACCTGTGAGGCAGAACTGAACAGGTACTTGTGCCCCATTTTTTCATGTTCTGAATGGGCAGCCAGCCTGTATTGCTCTTTGGAAAGTTCATTTGCAAGTTCAGGTATGTTCTTGAATTTTATAATGCTTGTGTTTTCAAAACCAGCATGTATTAAGCAGCTAATCATGTTTTACATATAGCAGATAGGTGATAAAATGCATGTACACATTTGGATAGAGCTGGTTAGCAGTGTTGAGGCATAGACATATTTCTCCTACAAAGAGAAATTGGTGTGACTCAAATTCTTAACCTGAGAAAAAGGATAGGGACATGGGCAAAACACTTTAATATTATGTAGAAGAGCTTCTTCTCTGTTTCATAGCATAAAAATAGAAACCAGCTGAGGGGATTAAGTGGTAAACATCTGATCAAGGTAATTTTCACCCAATAAAAAAAAAATCTACTACCAAATTACTGACTTTGAGGCTGTCCTTGGGTAGTTATTCAAGAGATCATACATTTTGATTAAAATGCAGTTAAAGCTGCTGCTGTTTTGGGGAGGAGATCAAAACCCAATGTCTCTTTTCAATATCCATCTGAATGCTGGGTACATAGAGAATGGTCTACGTTCCCGAAGTGTGGTCTGGTTGACCAAATGTCTTGTGAAACAGCTGATTCTTAACAAAAGAGGCAGCTATGAAAAACAGAATTGATGTTGAAATAGAGGGGTAGAAAACTTAATCACTTGCATAACGGCAAGATGTTTTAACTTTTCCTTTTTTAAGATATGACAGTGTCTTCCATGGAAGAAACAGGTTGCTACTAAAGAACTTCCTGGAACTTGTGTTATTTCATTAAGTCAAGCTGAAATAAGCAGACTAAGTGTATTATATGATCTGACTCTAAACATTTTGCAAGTCTGCTAGTTATCAGGAAAAATTGTTCTGCCTGGAGGGTAATTTGTAATTTAAAGGTAAAACATATTTTATATCCACCAACATGGCCAAAATCTTGGTCTGGGTCATGATTTGGGGCTGTATTGCATGTGCATTTCAAGTCTGCATTGCAGCTGAGAAAAGTATTCCTGGCAGTGCCATTCTGGGTTTTTTTTGTCTTTCTTGCTGAGTTGTGTCCCCAGATAAAAGTAATGAGTTGTGCTTGGGACTAATAGGACAGAAAAAGAATTGCATATTTCTTTGGGTTTCACTTTTTTTTCCCCCTCAGCCATTTTAACTTGTGGATACACACCTTTATGCCACCACAATTCAAGCATGAAGCAAGGTCAGGGTTTGATAGTAGGGAACAGGCAGTGCTAACTTAAAATGCACATCAAATTACAGCCTTGGCCATTTGTCAAATATACCCAGTACTAAAGCTCTCAGCATAGAGCTGCCTTAAGGAATGTTGGCAGAGTTCTTTGATGGTTGGTTCCAGAGTGATAGGCCTACTTCCCCCAAGAGAACAACTAGTAAAATTAGGGCCCTGATTTGGAGCCAGGTAGTACTTACTCTACTTGGCATCTGTGGTACAAGTAATGAACAGCACCTGGAGATATATGTTAAAATAACCCAATCCTAGTTTTCCCCTCTGACTCAATGCCATTGTTGTTTAGGCCAACCGCTACCAGCTGAAATGACACTTGCTCAGCTTCTGACTCTGCTGTATGACCGTAAACTCCCGCAAGGGTATCGATCAATAGATTTGATAGTTAAGCTTGGTTCCAAAGTCATCTCGGACCCAAGCTTGTCAAAAACAGACTCATTTAAACGTCTCCACACAGAAAAAGGTAATTCTTCTTGCCTGTTTGCTGTCTTTCTTTGTAAAATGCCTTTGTTTTGGACAAAAATGGGTTTCATTTTCTTGGTAAGAAGCAGTGGTTTTCTGTGTTTCCTTGGATGATGTTCCTGAACCATTTTCAACAAGTGTTAAACTTCTGATATAGGGCAAATCCATTGCCTGGCTTCAGGTTGTATCTGTAAGATGCACCAATGTGGTTGTTACGGTTTCACATTTCTTTCTTCGTTGCAGTGTTGTATATGATACAATTACATGATTGTATAGGTACATTTTATTTTGTTTCCAGTTCTCTGTAGTGCATATTTGTGCTGATAACCGAGGCAGATTAAGTAATTCACAAGCTGTTTGAAACCATGAGTTTTGGAAGCTTGTGAAATTTTTTTGTTTACTTGGGTACTTAGTTGCATCTTTGAAAATAGGACTCTTTCTTAAGTCCAGCTAAACAGACTTTGTAACTGTAGCTTTTAAAAACCTTAGTTTAAACTTTTTCTAGTATGATCTGTTTCTTGCTAATGTTTTTTCTTATTGCTTGCTACCTACTTAATCACAGTGCTGTGAGGAGGGAGGAGCTCTATCCAAGGAACCTGTTTTGAAGTATTTCAGTACTGTTGCTTCAGTGAAGGGCTTAGGGGAATGGGACCTTGATATGCTGGTGATACGTTGATCACCAGCCTGCCAACATAGATCAAATTGTAATAAGGCATAAAACTACATAATTAACATATAAGTGCCAAGTTATGACATAGATCTGCCATTACTGGTGAAAGGTACCACAAATATTTTCATTTTCTTTTTGTATTCTTGTACTCATTCATTCCTGACTCAGGTTTTGCTTAAGAAGGAAGCCCACTTTTAAGTGGGGATGAAAAAATAAACCTAATATTGATAATGGTGTGTTCATTTCTCTTACTTCTATGGTTTTGTAGAGCATGCAGATTTACTGGGACCTTGCCCTGAAGATGAAGTCATCAGTCCTGGAGATGAGTGCATGGATGCAGTTCTAGATGAATCGCTTCTCGAAACCTGTCCTATTCAGTCTCCACTGCAAGTTTTTGCAGGAATGGGGGGATTGGCCCTTATTGCAGAGAGACTGCCTATGCTTTATCCTGATGTAATTCAGCAAGTGAGTGAAAAAAATCAGTGTAGGAAAACATGCTTAGAGTGGATTGTTTGTTTATTTAGTGACAGTGTTTTCCTTGTATTTCTCTTTGGTTCAGTTTGATATCTGAGTTATGTGAGGAAGCTGCTTTAAAATAGGCTGCTGCAGAACTCAGCCACCCAGTCCAGCTGTACATTCTGCTGCTGCTTCTCTGTACACGTTACAGGTTGTGTACCCATGTCCTTGTAGAAAAAATGAGTGAAACAAAAGCAGTGTTACCGCTTGCCTTGCTTCTGTTACTTCATAAAAAATCTTGGATGCTGTAGTAGCATAAAGTTGCTGATCTACTATAGAGCTGTATTTGCTTATTTAATTACTCATGAAAACCTGCCTCTGGGTTTGGGGTTTTTTTTTCCTCCATTTTTTATTATTATATAGTTAACTATATCATTATCATTAAGTTCCTAAATAACGTAACTAAAGTTAAATTATCTAATACAAATATGCATGTTAATTTTTTTGTATCCTTGCTGTAGTTCTGCAAAGAATTTCTCTGAAGCCACTGATAGGCATTTCAAAAGTGTCAGCAGTGGAATTAGTGTGGTGTTACTCCTGTGACAGCTGTTCTGGGTACAGTCTTTATTAAAAAAGAAAAAGAAAATCCATGAATTATTCAAATTTTATTTAGCTATATTTTTGGTTGTTAATTCTATCAGGAAACATTATGAGTGTTTATTCCCTTCAAAATTAACTTAATCATTAAAGAGGCTGTTCAGTACCCTTACAACAAAACTATGGTAGGAGTAGGAACACTGTAATGAGACTAGATAATTAGTGTGAGTTCTTTGTAAATAAGTCTGTGAAGATGTTTTAGAGGTATGTTATCAAGCTATTTCAAAAACTAAGGTATGGAAGTATATTCAGATTGAAAATATTGTATTTTGAAATCCAAGATAGTTAGTGTGTACTCTGTATTGAAGACTGATTCACAGAATTCTGCAACAGGAGAAAGGCAACTTGAAGACCATGACAAATTTCATCCCTTTTTTCCCTTAATTTTCTGTAGTCCTGGAGAGTTAACTTTCTTATTGTGATTATTTTTTTTAGCTTGAGATGTGACTTTGGATTCAAATGTTGAATCAGAATTCTGTGATCCATAAAAAAGCAAATTAAGTGCAGCAACACTAACCAGAAGACTCAGAGTAAAGACTGATAAATATTCCAGATTCCTCATGATTTATTTTTCTTTTTATATGTCTCTAAGTAATTGACATTTCCAATTCTCTTAATATGTTGATCAGTGTAAATGCAGCTAAGCACAGCTTTAACTTTTAATTAGCAATTTGGTATTCTGAATAAATTCTGCAAGGGTTTTTCAGATCAATCTTGTCGAGTTTAGATCAGTCTAGTGATAAATAGTAGAATTTAAAATATGACTGCATGAGTTCATCAGAGCAGTATAAAAGCCTGAAATTTCTGTGATGTTTGAGTCATGCCTTCATTTTAACTCAGTGTATGGCTGTTTCCTGAGGAACTCTACAGGTGTTGAACCCCTTAAACTCAGATATAGCTGCATAATCTCTTCTGTGCAGTGTTAGACCATAAACCAGAACTACAGACTATTGCATTAAAGCATAATATTAATAAAGCCTGCCAAATTAATATAAAGCCAAAAAGGAGCATGTGAGTTGCTACAAGACTGCAAAGATACCCAAATTTCTTCATAGTTCATGAAGGTACTGTGATGAATTGCTCTTCTTTCTGTAATGTGTAATTGAAAACTGAACTCTTGAGTTCATAGTCAGTGCTTAAAAATAAAAGGACCATTTCTTAATTAAGTCTGATATAATAGCCAAAAAAAGTGTATATTTCAACATAATTTGTCTTCTGTGCCTTTAGATGTTAAGCAGCCAATTTTACCTGAGGGTTTTAGATGGTGAAAGGTAGCTACTTGCTTGTGTAGGGGATATTTTCTAAAATTGTATGGAAAATGCAGCAAGTCTGCCCCTTTCAGCCATTTAGCCAGGTCCTTGCATCTGTAAATGATGATGTATTCATGTAACTTTTATATGGTGTCCTATGTTAAGTTTGTATGTTCTTCAAATCCTGACAGTACTAAAATTTATGCCTGGCTTGAGTAACTGAATGACTAACAAAGTTGTTTTGTTGTTTTTTGTCAACTAAGGTGAGCACTCCAGTGGTTACCTCAACCACTCAGGAGAAGCAAAAGGACAGCGATCAGTTTGAATGGGTTACCATTGAGCAATCTGGGGAATTGGTGTATGAAGCACCAGAAACAATTGCTGCAGAACCTCCACCGATCAAGTCAACAGTTCAGACTATGTCTCCCATACCCGCACATTCTTTGGCTGCCTTTGGTTTATTTCTTCGTCTGCCGGGCTATGCTGAGGTGCTGCTAAAAGAACGGAAACATGCTCAGTGTCTGTTGAGATTGGTGTTGGGAGTTACGGATGATGGTGAAGGAAGTATGTGGTGCAGTTATTATGTTTCTTTGTAGATCACTGCTAGATTGTTTTACTTGAATGTATTTACACTGCAATGCTTACAGCAGGAAGTTAAAATTGAATTCTTTGCAACTGGGTTGCTAGCATCTTTGATTGTTGTCTCTTGTGATGGTTTGGGTGTTCCCCACCCCCCCACGCTTTAGAAATCACGCAGACTAGATTCAGCTGGCTCTGGAAATATGAATGAAGCTTATATTTACAGCTAGCACAATACACAAGCAGCTATTTACAGCATATACAGAAATATACAAGGTAAAAGGTAATACAGAAACACAACAGCCCTCCCAGAAATCTGAGTCCCCAGGAGGGGCTCCCAAACACCCCTTCACCTTCCCCCTATCTCTCTCAACCTTACCCCAGTCCCAAGGAAGAATGGAGGTTCAGCCAGGGGGTTAGGAAGCAAAATGGCTTAGGAAAGAAAATGTAGGGTGAGATTAGAGAGTAAGATGCAGCTCAGCCAGTTCCCCAGCAGAAGAGAAGTGCTGAGTGTGTTATGTATGTTTTGCTTTTATTTTTATACATCTCAGCAAGCCTGTGAGGGAAGTAGACATCACCATTGTTTTCCTTTCACAGCCTGTAATCTGGTCCTTCTCACCAAAACATTCTAGCTAGGCTCAAACTAGCACATCTCTGAATGTTAAATTCTATCTGTCAAAGTTTTGTCACAGTGATCAATATTCAGGTGTTCTTATCTAGCCATCACAGTGCTTGTGAAATAGCTGATAAAATGACACTGTAAACATGGCAGTAGTTTCAGATAGAACAATCCTGGTACCTGGATATGCTCAACTAATTGAGCAAATATTGTATAATCCTGCAACAACATGGAGAAGAATGTGGATAGGACCACAGCTACAGCAGATGTAGAATAATCTGTTGAATAATACTGGTTTAGAAAACAAGAGAAAGATCTAAAGATCACAGTGATCAAATTAGCTAAGCAGGAGCCCTGTCTTAATGGTGTGAGTTCAGAGGAGAAATGGTACATTCTTTGAATGAACAGATGAGCCTGGAGGCAGTTTGTAGTCAGTGTCTTTGCAGCTGAACCTGAAATTCTGCATATAGTTCCGTATTTGTGTTTCTTAGTGTTTTGGAAGAGTGTATGTAGAAGATGTTTTAGTGCTTTTCAGACATTTACTTTCATTATGACTTTGAAAAGAATGCTGTGCGTTCTATGCAGCAGTGAACTGAAGTCAGTCTTCATTCAGCACCCAGTGGAGCGATGGACAATGTGTAGGTCAGAAGGCAAACTTCTGTTTGTCTTTAGATACAGGAGTGTAGACAACTGCAAAAATTTAATCATACTGCTTACTCCTGTCTAATTCTACTAATAGTCAACTGAAGAGCAGTCCCTCAGATTTTTGTATCTTTGAGTGGTGCTAGTCCAGTAGTCCCATGTTGTTGCAAACATTTTTAATATTGGGGAGGTTCCCCCTTTTCAGTGAAGAGACCAACTCAAACCCTTAAAATCTGAGTTGCTTTCTTTCAGATGTGTATATCCACTATTGCAATCTGAATACAGTTCCAGAACATTTTTCTGATGGGTAGACACTGCTTAAATTTTGCATCTAAATTTGTTTGTATCCAGTTAGTGCCCAATTTTCATTGTGCCAGCATTGTTCCTCATCATAAATAGTTCTTTTCTCTAATGCATTTGTAGACAGGTATTGTCCAGAGAAGGGCAACAAAGCTGGTGAGAGGCCTGGAACACAAACCCTATGAGGAGAGGCTGAGGGAGCTGGGGTTGTTTAGCCTGGAGAAGAGGAGGCTCAGGGCTGACCTCATTGCTGTCTACAACTACCTGAAGGGAGATTGTAGCCAGGTGGGGGTTGGTCTCTTCTCCCAGGCAACCAGCAAGAGAACAAGGGGACACAGCCTCAAGTTGTGCCGGGGGAGGTATAGGCTGGATGTTAGGAGGAAGTTCTTGCCAGAGAGAGTGATTGGCATTGGAATGGGCTGCCCAGGGAGGTGGTGGAGTCACCGTCCCTGGGGGTGTTCAAGAAAAGCCTGGATGAGGCATTTAGTGCCATGGTCTAGTTGACTGGCTAGGGCTGGGTGCTAGGTTAGACTGGATGATCTCGGAGGTCTCCTTCCAACCTGGTTGATTCTATTTCTATTTCCTCTTAGCCTTGTTTTAGTTTGACTAAACAGTCCATTTCTCCATTCCCTAAGCCAGACATCCAAATTCAGCTCTTTACTAATTGTGAGATCAGTTGTACACTATTGTTCACATTAATTCTCTGCATAAAGCATTAATATTTTTTCTTGGAAATGCACCTTTTCATACACCTAGAATCTCTGTTTTCTTTGTATAATATGAAGAGCTGCATTTCTAGGTCCATGGCTTATAGAGTAAAACATGGATTTGGTTGTATGCGGAGATAAATCATGAACAAATGCCTGGGTTTCTTTTTTTTTTTCTGTTGTTCCAGTCATTTGGCTACACTCCACAATTCTGGGACTCTGTCAGATGAGCTTTGTTCCAGAGGTGTGTTCAGTTTTCTTTATAAAAATCTCAACGAGAGGAATTTCTGTATTCCCCTTCCTGTTTTTACAAAGAGTATCAGATAGATAAGAATTGCAATATTTGAAGTACTTTCAGCTGTTGGGTATCTCTGTTTATGTAGGCACTGGGAAAGCAGAAATACATTAATAGATGGTCACTGTTACTTGAAATGTTACTTTTGAAAGAAGCAGTTCTTGCTGTAATACAAAAGGGTTTAAAATGTAAAATAATTCTACTACAGAATTCAAGCATGCAACTCATAATAATTATGTTAGTATTTCACCATGTGTTCAGTAGAATCACAGCTTGGACTGTGTGAGTGACTTAATTCTTGCTTTGGGCACATGAGCATGGAAAAAAAAGAATCCTACATCATGATAAACTGCAGTTGAGATGCCATTAGCTGACCTAATCTGCTATTGTTGGAATGATTTGGGGTTGGTCGGTGGGTTTTTTTTGTCTGTTTGTTTTTGGAACAGTTTGAGGTTTTTGTGTCTTTTGAGGAGGGGGGGTGGGGTTGGTTGGTTTTCATTGGGATTTTTTTTCAGTAGTCTGAACTGCCTTGGTTTTCTTTATTCAGAAAAACAACATGAATTGTAGTCAAATAGAGAATTATGTTCACTATTATTAACAAACCAAGTTGTTTTATAACCAGATTTTATAGCTTCAGTCCTTAACCAAATCAGTAGAGGAAAAAAAACATTCTTTCTTCTGCTGAATTTTTTTGTGAAGAGAAAGCTAATATTAGATAGCTTGTGATGTGCAAATGTTTAAGTCTTTAGTAGATTTCTGTATGTATTGTTTATAAACTGCTGCAAATATTAACAGGCTTTACAGAACTATAGTAAGAAAATGTGAGTTTGGTATTTTTCTTCTTCAATCTAGGTCATATCCTGCAGTCACCTTCAGCAAATGTGCTTCCAACTCTGCCCTTCCATGTGTTGCGCAGTTTGTTCAGCACAACCCCACTGACTACTGATGATGGAGTACTGCTTAGGCGGATGGCACTGGAGATTGGTGCTATACATCTTATCCTTGCTTGTCTGTCTGCTCTAAGCCATCATGCACCAAGAGTGCCCAACTCTAGCCCCAGCCAGGCAGAGGTAAGTTTAGCAGCAGAATAATTGCCATTGAGAAGTAGAAGAGTTTTAACTATAAACAAGAAAATAATCTATTTCTTACAGTCTAATTTTTGCAGAGCAGTCATTTGAATGAAAGAAAATAAATAATTGAAAGTAGTTGAGTAATTTTCCTTGCATGTTGCCAATAAAGTTAGTAATCATGAAATTTAACCAACAAAGGCACGGCCATGAGGCATTAATTTGTAATCACTTTTTTCCACAGGACTTAACTTTTCAGTGCATGAGAGGCATAATGCTCAATGGATGGTGGTTCTTTAATCCGCATTAGATAGTATGACCTCGTTACCTTATTTAACATTCAGCATCTAAAATCTACTGGCTGCAAACTGTTTCTTCTTAAGTGCTTCACAAACATAAATGAGTTGTGAAAATTAATGAACTGATGCAGTGATTTGTTGTTTGGTTGGTTTTGGTGGGGTTTTTTTTGTTTGCTGTTTTTTTGATATATACCTTTTACTGGTGAGGAAATGAGATATAAAGACAAAAAAGTTCCATAGAGATGAAGATCCTAAGTGATTCTCCAAAATTAAACTTCTTTGAGATATTTCCTGTATTACACCACCTTCTATTCAGAAGAGTATTCCCTGAATTTTAGGATTCTGACTTACCATTTCTGCATAACCTGCCAACTGTCTATAAAACTGTTTTGTTTGTTAAAAAAATTGTCTTGCTGCCTTGTCACCGTTTCAAGGGCTTGTGTGGAAAAAGTTCCTGGTGGCTAAGTATGGTTAAGTAGCTACAAAATGTAGGTCATTAAAGGCACAGTGTGTGCATGAGTGATGTAATGTGTAATGTCCATGTATGATGTAATGAGTAGTATCTACATGAGAATAACTACGTAACTATTTCATCGCCAAGCTGCATTACATTCCCAATGTAGAAGTTAAATGGTGATTCCAGACTACTGTCAGTAAGGTAGGTACATCATAGGTGATAACTTCTGGAAGAGTTGCAGTATGTTTGTGTGTAATTTCTTTAACACTGAAGAAGAGATGTGAGCAGAAAATGAAACTTTTTAGAGCCATAAATTAAATACTACAAACTAACGTTGAGCATCTACTGACAAGACCTGTTTTCCAGTAAGGCTAATTGTCACTAAGTAACTCTAGTGAAAATAGCAAGTGCTCATCACTTTGGAAAACAAAATGACTTGTTTATGGTGCTAAATAGATGATTAGAAAATCATTCATTAAAAATGCTGATTGAATGGGCTTTTTTTCCTGCAGCCTTTTCAGCAAACTTTGAAAATTAGCATTAAGTATTTAAATAGCTTCATAAGGGCTAAGCACTATAACACTGGAGTTAGATTAGTAAAATGCAGTGAGACAGAAAAAGCCATACGAGCACCTCTGCAAAATGTGCTGTCTGAGAACATTTTAAGAACAAGGTATTTTAACCTCTTCTCTGGAAAGGAAATAGTGCATTTCAGTGACCCAAAGATCATTTGTCAGAGCTGTAGATGTTAACATGCACCTCTTCCTATTTTGGAACATTTATTCAAGATCAGCACGTGCTTGAGCATCTTAGCGTTTCAGTTGTGCATGTTTGGTAACATTTCTATTCCCATCCCCATCATCTAGTTAGGTTAAACTTCACTAGGTGTTCAACACTAATACTTACAGAATTGATGTTTAGCATGATAGTGATTAAGTACCATTTTAACACCTTTCACAGAATGTTAGCGACTGGAAGGGATCTCCAGAGATCGTCAAATCCAACTCCCCTGCCAAAAAGCACAGTCGCCTAGGGTACTGCACTCAGGAGCACATCCAGGCAGGTTTTGAAAGTCTCCATCAAAGGAGACTCCACAACCCACCATGGCAGCCTATTCCAGTGCTCCATCACCCTCACTGTAAAGAAGTTTCTCCTCATGTTGAGGTGAAACCTTCTGTGTTCAAATTTGTATCCATTGTTCCTTGTCTTATTTCTGTGCACCACTGAAAAGAGATTTGCCCCAGCTACTTGATACCCACCCCTCAGATACTTACTTTCATCATTGAAGGAGTGATAGTCTTGAGAAGAAGAAAAGTGGGTTTATATTCGTAGTTCAATTGAGGAATCACCTGAAAGAATTTAGCACTGACCTGTACTAGAACTCCATCTGTGCGACAATCTTTCCTATCTAAAGCTTTGATTTTTACTGGATCCTAATATGTGTGTAAAGTTATTAAGTTGAGACTATGTCCTTTTGCAGGATAAGGTCTTTCTAAAGACAATGTTCATGAGATGAAAAATGAGAGATTATTGCAACTTGTTGTTTTAACTTAGCCACAGGTGTCAAGTACGCACAGCAGTGCGTCAACAGAAGAACAACAGTTGTACTGGGCTAAGGGTACAGGTTTTGGAACAGGCTCCACAGCTTCAGGATGGGACGTTGAACAAGCTTTGACTAAGCAAAGGCTGGAAGAAGAGCATGTGACCTGCCTTCTACAGGTGTGTAATAATGAAATTTTGATGAAAGACAAGCACTTAAAACATTGGGACTGGAAAATAAAAATGGAGCTTGTTACCTTTTTAGTCATGGAGCAGAATAATTGTGATTTTTGGGGCAAAAAATACTTTACAACCACCTGTCTGTATGACAAATTGTAGAGATTGTATTTTCAGTGAGGCTGTTTTTCACCAACATTAGGCTGCTGCATAAAAGAACACCATGCATGGGTAAGCTTGGGTGACAGTTCTGAGCAGACAGTCAACCAAGCAGCATTCCAGTGTATTTCCCTGGAGCTGTCGCATATCTGTCAACATCACTGCATTCAGTCAAAAGTAGAGACTGTCTGTTAAGGGAGGAGGATGTGGAAATAGGCATTTAGTTTCTGTGTCCATTTAATCTTACCTATTTATTTCTCACGTATTTTTGTTCTGCTTTAAGGAAATGCCCATAGCTGTTACAAATGCCCATGAATGTGTTCTGCCAGTATAACAAAATCCCCCTCAGACATACTGGAAAACCATGTGTCAATTAAGTGACAATAGTAAGTCACCAGTAAATGTTGAGATCTTAGTAAATTTGATGCCTTTCAAATGCCTCATGCTAAGGAGGAGAAAATTCTACATAATTGTGAAATGCACCAGCCTCTGTTACCTTTGGTCACTGTAGGGAAATTGAGATTCTGTCTACTTACTGAAAATGGCATTCACAGAACTGTCAGCTCAGGTCTATTAGCTACCATAACTGCCGGGGTGTACAAAGGAGGTGAACTTCTGAAAGTGCCCACGCCCTAACTGATTACATCAAAATGCTATCTTCAGTTATTTCCATTTCTGTAGCTTAGGAGACAGTCTGAGACACAAATTAACACCTCTCTTACAACAGCAAAACAAATCTGAAACAATTTCCTTAAATGAGAACAAGGAAATGTCATATGAATTACTTCGGCCAAGCTTCTAGGCAGTGTTCTGTATTATCTCGTACAGAGGTTTAGCTGCAAACTGTGGTAAGTCATGAGGTGAGGAGGTGTTTGCTTTGGACAGCCAGCAGTTGGAAGAAGTAGTGAAAAAACAGCATTTTGCTGAAGGTGTCTGTTGTACAGCAAACTTTTCCTGGTCCCTTCTCCTGTTTAGAAAGATTCTCTTATGGGGGATGCTGATAAGATGCTGCAGTAAAGTACCTTGGATAATGGGGTTAGAGCAAAGAGACAGGATAAAAGAGAGAAGAAGCAAAAAAAGGTGGATAGACCCCATGAGACCAAGTAATACAGCCTTTCAGGCCTTGAAGTTAATTAATTTGAGAGTACAACTGCACAAATAAGACTCAGGGAAATGCATGGTAAGGGCCTTTGATTTCAGCCAGAACTACCCTGGGACAAGGAGATGCAGTTGTGAGATGACTCCCTTACTGTCACTGAGAAGAGGGCTGCTTTCTGTTTCCTGAACCAAGAGCCATACTCGCAAGTAGTTGTCCCAAGTAACTGTTATGGTCACCCTAAGTTGTTGCTTCATCTGTAAACAATAAAGGGTTTTGAAAGTTTGCATTAAAAAAATAAATGTATTGTTGGTATTTGGTGTTCTAAAGTGAGGGGGACTGAACAATCAGCTGCCTTCTCAGTGGAGTCAGCTGGCAAAATCCTGCTTTGAGAACTCAAGTAGATTTGTCAGAATTAGTATTGACTGATCTGTTAAAGTCATTCAGAATTATTATTTTATCAGTGGCCAAATTTGGAATTATGATCTAAGAACTGCTTAGACTTTTTTTCTGAGACCTTTTTGGGACTGCTGAAATAAATACCAGTAGTGAATTAGCAAAACAGCTAGTGAAGTATTACTGTGTCTTCCTTAAGGCAGGAAAGTCAAAGTTCTTTTGCCTAAAATAAATCAATTTTAATAAAGTATTTTTATGTATTTCAGGTTCTTGCCAGTTACATAAATCCTGCAGGGAGTACATCAAATGGAGAGACTCAGACTAGCCATGAGGGCAGAGGACAAAACAGCAGTGCTCTTCCATCTGTTCTCCTGGAGTTACTCAGTCAATCCTGCCTCATCCCAGCTATGTCTTCATACCTCCGCAATGATTCAGGTAAGGTGCCATTGTCGTCTCCTAAATCAAAGTTGGCTTACTGCTGTCAGACAAATTTTTGTGTAAGCAAGGAGTAGTGGGTGGTTTTAGTACATTTGCCATAGAACTGCACCAATGGAAGATTCACTTGAGCCTTAGAAAACAAAACTCTAGCATTTGTTAAAATATTTACTTGTTTTAAGAATTCAGACATTGTTGTTTTAAACTCTAACTTTATCTGTTAAAAAACCAACAGTAAAACAGTATTTTCATGTGAAAAGTTTACATTTTAGTTCTTCTACAGAAGGTACATGGAGAGTACTTTTTACCATGAATCTTAATGTGAAGAAATATGTTCATTTTGTAAGATAATTGAGTAAGTATATGCCTGAAGTTGGTAAATGTTGCATATACCAGGACAGTACTTTGATCAGAGCTTTCTGTGCTTTAGTGAGAAAAGGCAAATATAAGTCTCATTTAGAAATTGCAAAATATTTTAAATATATGGAAACAATTAAAGCAATTATTTTTTTGTAAAGGAAAAAACAGTGACTTGTCTCATCACATTTCTACTCACTTTTAAAACAAAATTATATTGGTGGTTTTCATCTGGTATGTTGCACCTTGCTTGCAGCCTTAATGAGGGTAATACTTCCTAAAAAAATGAAAGGATGTGGTGGTTTGGGTGTTCCCTGTCCCCCCACACTTTGGAAATCACCCAGACTAGACCCAGCCAGCTCTGGAGATATGAATGAAGCTTATTATTTACAGCTTAGCAGAATATACAAGCAGATATTTACAGCATATACAGTTACATATAGAAATATACAAGGTAAAAGGTAATACAGAAACATAACAGCCCTCCCAGAAACCTGAGTCCCCAGGAGCGGCTCTCAACTGCCCCTTCACCTTCCCCCCACTCCTTTCAACCTCACCCCAGTCCCAGGGAAGAATGGAGGTTCAGCGGGGGGGGTTAGGAAGCAAAGTGGATTGGCCGAAAATGGAAGGTGAGGTTAGAGAGTGAGATGCAGCTCAGCCAGCAGCCCAAGTGAGAGTGGTTATCTATAATTTGCTTTTTGTTTTTATACATCTCAGCAAGCCTATGAGGGAAGTAGACATCACCACTGGGAAACACTGTTTTCCTTTCACAGCCTGTAATCTAGTTCCTTCTCACCAAAACATTCCATTTGGCTTCAAACTAGCACAGCTGTGGAAGCCGTCCCAGTTTTACAAGGTAGCGTCAAGCAGTATGAGTTAAGCAAATGCCTGTGTGGAACTAATGGCAGCACAGCAGACTGTTGATAACTTATATTCAGTCTCTCTAGAAGACAAAGTTTACTATGAAGGTATTGATAAACATATTTTCTTCAGTTAACTGTCAGCCTGAAGTTTTTAAGCACTGCCTGAGCCTTAGGTTGTATTTTTGTTCAGGTACTTTGTTAAAATGGACTTAATCCTTAAGTAGCAACAGGAGTTGTTCCATATTTGAGTAATTTGCATTTGGGCTTTATTTTGCATGCCCTGTTTTTGGAGTAACTGATCAATGTCTTGTCACATTACTGCAGTTCTCTTGGATGCTGATTGTAGGGTGTGGTGATGTGAATTTCTTGAAACAATGTCACAGCTTCCTGTTGAGTTACACAGTACATTTTATCTCCGAGGTAAAAGAAATCATCCATGTCTGAAGTATTTACAAATCTATGTAGGCCTAAAACAAGAACATGGCTCTTCTCATCTGTAGTAACTAGAGCATTACATAATCTTGTATGATGGAATGGAAGTAATTCAAAAAGTCTGCTGAGACCTTATAGTAAAAAGAAAAATATGGAGATCTTTCACTTAGTGCAGTTTGACACTTCTCCCTATTTTTGCATTTAGTTCCTTGGTTCTATTTCACACATATTACAGTGAGGAAGACAACCTGTGCAGCTTATACACCAGACTCATTATTGCTGATGAAAACAGAATTTACTTTATTTTACATTCTAAAGTAAAACAATAAATCTTTCTACCAGATATTCATAAATTCTTTTTCACTGAAGTAGAAAGGAGAATTCATTGGGAGACCTGGCAAATACGTTATCTAACGGAGGAAGCTGTTGGGTTGAGTTATAGAAGATTTGCAGCTGTTGAAATTTTGCTGTTTTCAATATAAAAACCTATCTATATATCTATATTAGTCACCTTTTAACTGTAGAAGAACAGTCAGTTGCTTAAAAGTGCATATGAGAGATGTGGCTGGTGGCAAGAAGTTCAGACTAGTTTGGTTTTCAGGGACCATTTTTTTCCCAAAGTGAAAATAAAATGGAAAGTTTCAGTGGGAAATGCTCGTTTTAGTTGTTTTCTACTACTGGACTGTTATTATTTGTGCTTGGCAGCAGATGTTGAAAAGCTTTGCTGGCGAATTAACAATTAGCAGAATGAACAACATAGATACTCAATTATTTTTCCTAAATGTGTCTGTGGCTCTAAATGTGGCAACTATAGTATATCAAAGCAAAGTAAAACCTTGTTTGTCAGAGAAGAGATGTTATTCTCCTGATCAAAAACTCAAAAAGTAAAGTGGTCATTTCTATTGGAATGTAGAACTGTAAAATCTTAAGGTTGTTATGCTTTGATCTGTGCAATAGTCTTGAAAGTTTCTTGCTGTACTTGTTCAAAAGCCTGTACATGAAACAAAAGTTAACTATGTTCTTCTGGGTTTGAAAAGCAAAACCAAACAAAAAAAACAACCAGCCAACTTTGCAGGCTTGTATCAGTAAAGATTGTCTTTGAAGACTAGTAGAGTATCAGTATGAGGGAAATTTGCAGCAGTGATGACTTGTGGAAATTATGTCTTCTTTTCATGATTATTCTCATTTGGTTTGAAATGAGTCCCTGAAAACAGTGTGCCTTATTGCTAGCCAGGCATAGGATAGGATAGAATAGAATCAACCAGGTTGGAAGAGACCTCCAAGATCATCCAGTACAACCTAGCACCCAGCCCTAGCCAGTCAAATAGACCATGGCACTAAGTGCCTCATCCAGTCTTCTCTTGAACACCTCCAGAGACGGCGACAGCAGACAGGTAGTTCTCACATGAATGAGTGTGAGTTGGAGGTGATGCAGGGGCTCTCAGTGTCACTGACAGTGTCAGGAGACACAGCTAACAGAAAACACAGCTATCACACAAAAGACAGAAGTTGAGAGGCTCTGAAGCTAAGTTCTGCTACTATGCTTGTAAAACTGAATGATTAACTTAATATGTTTATAATTGAAACATTTCAAATATGCTTTTGGTAGGAAAAAGGTTGGACCAGGTGGTTCCTGAGGTCCTTTTCATGATTCTATGACATGTGGAAGTGATTTTTTTTTTGTTTATTTTTTAAAACCTCCAAGACTAGTGCAATGTAGTAAACCAGATAAGAGTCTCTCTTGTAAGAAAGGCTTCTTAATCTTGAATAACTGTCTTTTCTCCAGTAGGGCTGAGGACTAACCCAGAGGGCGTAGGAAAGATACTGCATTAGTAGTAATGCTTATGTGCATAGTACTCCAATTTTCAGACCACTGTACCTTCTTCTGTCAAAAGGAACTTTGTGGAAGAAGCAGGTAACTGTATTTCTGTAATTAGGACACTACATTAGGACACTACAGGCTCAGGGGTGACCTCATTGCTGTCTACAACTACCTGAAGGGAGGTTGTAGCCAGGTGGAGGTTGGTCTCTTCTCCCGGGCAACCAGCAATAGGACAAGGGGACACTGTCTCAAGTTGTGCCGGGGGAAGTATAGGATGGATGTTAGGAGGAAGTTCTTGACAGAGAGAGTGACTGGCATTGGAATGGGCTGCCCAGGGAGGTGGTGGAGTCACTGCCCCTGGAGGTGTTCAAGAGAAGCCTGGATGAGGCACTTAGTGCCATGGTCTAGTTGACTGGCTAGGGCAGGGTGCTAGGTTGGACTGGATGATCTTGGAGGTCTCTTCCAACCTGGTTGATTCTATGATACATGCAGGTAACTACCTAGCGTTCCCAGGTTCTGTCACCACAGAAGGAACAAGGTGTGCCCAGCACAATGCTGGCAAAAAATGCTTTTCAGCAAGTCTATTACTTTCTCAGACTTCAGTGGATGCCAGTGGAACTTAAAGGTCACCGTTTTGCTGGAGGCATTCTAGTAGTTCTTCAGGCTTTGCTATCAATAGTTAGAATAACAATGACCTTCACGCATTTCGTGTGTTTTTACCTGTATCTGCCATGTGCATAACATCACATGAGGAAATGTTTTTTTGAAGAAACACATGCAGTGAAGCTGCCATTTTGCCATTTCCTTTATTTCACTGTTGGCTGATACAGCTGTGGTGATAGAAAATAGGAAGTATTTTGATAGTGCTGACCATTTTGTATTCTGTTTCTACACATTCACTTTGCAAGCAGTGTACATCATAGCTGTGTTGTTTTGGCAAAATTCTTTAACAGTTCCGGTATTGAAATATAAGATTGGCCTGTGTCACAGTTAGAAGTTTTTCCAGGTTTTGTGTTGCTTGAATGTATTTTGAAATCTTTTGTTTCATTTGCCCAAAATATGCATGGGCTCTACATCATTATCTAGACTGATCTAGGTTAAAAGGAATGTTGACCAGATAAAGAGTGCTCACACGTAATCTAACATTTTAGCAACCTTACCTTGAAGTGGATCATTACAAACCAGATTACTCTGACACATTCTGCACCTTCATCTGCATCACAGCAAGGTGATTGTTAAGTCCTTGAAAATTGTGAAGTCCTTGAAAATTGTGAAGCTTTAATTTCCTTAATTGCTTTTTTTGGTTTGGAGAAGGAACATTTACCTGGCTTTGAAGGACTTTCCTCGTTATGCAAGATAGATCCTAGCTGTAGTCACAAGGAGTGATAGCTGCTGTAACTCTCACCCTTCCTCTTGATATTTTTGTCCTGTTTGTTTTGTGTCCTGTTCTGACGTTACTGTGGCTTTTAATAGCTTTCATATTAGAAGTCAAACGTTTCTCTTTGTAACATCATTGGGGTTTTTTTTTGTTACACTTGTGTTTACTCCTAAGGACATAACACTTTGTAAAATTGATGTTCCATGATACAGAACTTAGGAATTACATCTAGCCTGTATTCATTACCGTGCATTTATGCACTTTTCACTCAAAGCTGTCATATAAAACCTTTTCACTGCTGTTGTATGTACAGCACATTTTTTTGGAAAGAATTGCTGCTGTAGGAAGTCTTTCAAATATGCTCACACTTCTCTTTTCCTTGAACAAAATACTCAGCAATAAAATTGATACTAACTAGAGTACATGGCTATTTTTGAAGTCTAGATTTTGCTGATGAAAGTAAGAGTTACTTGACTGATGAGTATAAAGACTAGTACAATCTAGTATTTACAAGTGGGAGAGGGAAAGCAGTAGTAATAGCCGTCTTCATAGCTAACAAGGTTTCTAGAGAGAAGGCAGTGGAAGGGAGTCAGGAAACAGAAGGAAAATCAAATTACTTTTAGGACAAGGACTGTCTGTTTTGTTATAGTTTTGGACATTGAAAAGCCCAGCGAAGTTGAGATTTACTAGTGATGCCACAATACCTCTTCTCACTTAAAAATACAGTACTGCTTTGGCTCTAAACTGCAAACCTTGAGATGACTTAATCTTGTTTAAAGATGAAGAGTGACATTTTGATGCCATCTCCTCGTTGGAAGACAGACCTCATAGCAAGTTGCATAATTTTCGCTGAATTATCTTTTCTTGAATTTCCAGGCTCACAGGAAGCAGATGAGAGACACTGCAGTTTAGTTGCAGCTTTCTTGTGTGCTCCTCCCTTAGATCTCTTAGCCACTTTTCCTTCTCTCCATGTATTGTGTTCAGCATAGCTTCTGTAGTGTTAGATGAGCTCAGCCTTCCTTGGGTTTGACTGCAGAGAGGAGATGAGGCATTTCCATGTAAGGACTCCACTAAAAGGATTGTTTACTTACGTAAATGTTCTGCTTCGTAAAACTCCCAATACTTGCTTTTAATGCACTTCTCATAGTTTACTAAGTACTGTCGCACTCTGATCTTGTGGGTTTATTAGCAGTCATGCTGCCGTATTCATGCTTCTAGTAAGTACTGTGGATAAAATCTGTTGAAGGTGAACATACTGAACTCTCTTTCTGCCTCTTTTCATATACATCTTTGTCGCATCCATTAAAACTGTATTTTTCAGGCCTTGACTTCTTAGCTCAGATCTTGAACCACATTAGATTGCACACTGTAGTTAGAGTATTTCTTTTCTACCAATCATTTTGATTCCCAAGACATTACATGGTATTGCTTAACTTTTTGTCATGTAGTCCAGTTCCACTGGACTGTGAGCATGTTGATTACTGTAGGAAGCTTGTATTCCCTTACAGATCTTTGGAGTTAGTACACTGAGTTTATTCAGCTAAGAGTACCTCGTCTTTATTCATCCTTTTTTGAAGGTGTAAAGATACCTCTTCAGTGTACATCTTGAATCACCATAAATTCTGCTTTTCCCTAGATTATTGACTTTTTACTATGTCTAATAAGAGGTGGCTCTAATATAATTTGTTCAAATTCTTGTGCATCTATTGTATTAACTGTGTAAGTATCACTGCTGTATATTTGAGCTTATTTAACTCAGGAGGATAGAGCACATGAATATAGGGCACAAGTATTACCTGTTAAGAGAGCATATTAGACTTTGTTCTAAAGCAAAATAGAATTTTTATGCTGAAGCAATTTCTAATGATTTTATTCTGTAACTTTCTTCAAAGGGTCAAAACCTTTTGCTTTATTTAGAAGTACAATTAGAAGTATGATGGCAGTTTAGGTAGAGAGAATGTAATTACCACAATTAAATATTCCTCTAGTTTTCTTAAATGTTCATTCATTAGTAAGAGAAGAATGTTGAACCTTTGCAAAAAACTGGTTGTAACTTAAGAATTGCTTTTGGTCTGTTTTTTGCTATTGAAGTGCTAGCAAAAACAGGTGCATAATCCCAGTCCAGTACTGGAGGAGTAGTTGACTCATAATTTAGAGAAGAGAGCTATGCACTGAAATAACATTAAATAAAACTGTTTATTTTTAGACAGAATTGACATTTTTTATAATAACCTAAGGATCAAAAGAAACAGCACTAATTTCTACCTGAATTTTATACTTCTGCTTAGTTTTCAGGTTTTTGTAATCTTTCATTTTAAGGACATCTCAAATGTCCTTGTATTATGATATTAACACAGTAATATCCATAAGTATGTAGATATAAGGAGCATATCGGGGAAAAAATGGTGTATTGACTGTCTTCTAAAGTCTTAAATAAACTTGGATAACCTGCATAATTCTTCTAGAATGTAGCTTAGTTATATAGAATGCTTTGGTGCTCCATATACTGAAAATGAGTATACAATACTAGAGACTTGCTGTAGGCTATGGATAGTGAATTCATTTTCTTTTTGCAAATGCTTCCTTCCGGTGCAGCCTCACCTCTGTTTATCGTTTCTTCTGCTTGAGCCAGTATTGACTCAGAGTTGTAAAACCAGAATATACCCTCTTCCACCTCATTTGTCCATATATCAGTGTTACACCATAGTTTCTGCAATTGATTGGAATATCTTTGCCAAATTCATTCTGTTCTAGATCCCTGACCTTAGTTGCAAATGGAATTGTTTTGAAGTGACTTCATAAGGCTCAGTTGGTTTAGCAGCTACGAAGTTGTATACAGTAGTAATCTATCACCTACAGAAAAGATATACTTCTTGTCTTTTTTATGGAAGGACTGTATATTGCAGCCTGGGGGAGGGAAATGAGCTGATTTTTCAGAAGTGCAACCCCTCCATTGTTCCTCTGTGGCACATGTAATTCTAAGAAAGATATTTATTAAATCCAATGTTGCTTTTTTTTTTTTCCCCAGTGTTGTTTTTACACTCCCTCTAATTCTCAAAAGTAGCTTTTCTGTAAGAAGATACATGCAAAATGTAATCATGAATACAAAAACTTACATATCTCAGCCTGTCTGCAGCTGTGGATCTAATTCAAAGGCATACATAGGTTTCATTTAAAATATGGAATTAATTTCATCAGTTTCAGCAGTCTCTTTGCATCTTCCACAATCTTACATGGAGTGTGCATAAGAGTTGCAGTTCTGGGCCTCAATCATAAATGATACAAAAAGGGAAAACGTTTTTGGTACCTGGTCCAGAAAGAGAGACTACACTTTTGTGGGCTGTTTTCCTTGCATGACCGTGAATCCTTTATGTCATAAGCTTTATTATTCTTGAAAACAAGCATAAGAATGAATACACAAAAGCTGTATTTGAAGGATTTTAAACAGATTCTATAAATGGCTATATAGAAAATAGAACATATTTTTTTTCTCTTTTGCAGAATATTACTGTGTAATTTGTAGTTATTAATATTCCATTTTTAAAAGTACTGAAACTTCTTTCTTTCACATCACTTCAAAGGATTTTTAATTAGAAAAGTACATGGTCAATATAGCATGATTTCAAATACACATTCATTAAAGGCCATCACATGTAGCCTTTTTCAGCTTTCCACAAGACTAAGAAAATGCTGCAGAATATAGTCAATAGTTAAAACTGTATTTAAACACTACAATTTTTGGTATAATAGTGTTCCTGTTTGCACACTTATACATTAGTGTAAATTATAAGCCTAAATTATAGTGATCTAAAAATGAAAGCCTGTTTTCTGATCTCAGCTATGGAGGGAGATATTGCACAAAACCATGGAAAGCATCATGGGGCTTGCTTATATGTATTTAATCTCTTTCTGTATTCTGATTGTTTACAGTGTTTGCTTACATTTCTTGTGCTTTGCATGTTTGATGGCATTAAAACAGTGCCTCTGTTTCTGCTATTTGGAATTCATCTTTTATCAATAAGAAGTTGAATGTAGTCTGCCTTATTTTACATAATTTAGCACTCTGGGCTCACAAATACATTTATCAGTCATCAATACATCACCCTTAGCTAGACACTTTGCTCTGGAATGTTTCTGATGGTCTTTTCAGACCAGAGGGCTTTTTGCTTTAAATTTTTGGAAATCATTCTTACCATCACTGGTCTTTGCACTGTGTGCTGTGCAATTGATTTTCAAAAATGTCATCAAAGTGTAGTGTAGATGTACACAAAAACAATAACAAATAAGTTGAGCACAGTTCCAATAATCCCAAGCAGTGCTAAAATAGATTCTTCTTTTTCCTCCTTTTCCTCTTGCCTTTTTACATCTTCCAGTGTTGTAATGGCTGAGGTCCCCATTTTTCCTGCAAATACCTTCACCAGTATTCTGGCAGCTAGCTAGAAGAAAGAAAGCAAATAGTAAATCTGATCTGACAAACATGCAAGCTTTGATCTTTTGAAAAGCAATTCCATACTGCTTTACACAATATTCCTTAATGCTGTATTTCTAGAGTTGTATCAATGTCTTTTGTGTGTGCATGGGAACGTGTTCATATTAAAAGTAATTATTCTGTAGATAGATTTGATAAGAGTTTAAAATAGCTTGGAGCTTCAAGCCACTTAATGTGCTTTATTGTAAGAGAGATTTAAAATCTGTCTCTAGCAGGCTAATTTATTTCCTTATGAAACATAGAACTGGTTAAAGCAGGTATGTAGGCATTATCAAATACTTCATAATGCCATGGGAGATTATGTGAATTTTGGGCTGCTGTGAAATATTTAACTGTCACAGTACAAAACCAGTTGAAAACATATGTCTGCTCTTTTGAAACCTAGAAAATATGCCTCCTTGACACAGACAGTATCAGTCATTTTTTTAACCAGTGAGACCTAAGTAGACAATTGCAGGTGAGATCTTACGCTTTTACTTGTTCAACAGTCAGCTTTTTTAACATCCATGCAACAGTAAACATTTAACAGAAAATGTCTCTCTCTAGTGTAATGGTTATTATAGGTGCTTATTATTGCAGCATGGCAAAGGGCAGTAGTACTTTTATAGTAACAAAATTCTATGTAAGGATTTGAAACAGCTATTTACAGATGCATATGTGATTTATTACCTTTTTTGTTACAAAAGTGGGATTGACGGCTCATCTCTATCACTTACCTGCTCTTGTATTCTTAAATCATAGGCAAAATATCCTGTAGAAATATTCCCAATTTGATTATGTGCATTGGTGGCAGAGATGTTGATATTATATGTAATCTGCTATGCTGATTTAGCTTTACTGATCAAGAATTTGCAGCCTTACACCAAAATTTCATTGGGATTTCTACTAGTTCAGATAGCCCCAATTTGCTGAAGATACGTTGTCACATTTTTAGTGCAGTAGCTGCCTTTTTTTTTCCCCTGGCAAACATCTTTAATCATTGGAGATAAACATTTCTGCTGTGAGTCTAGTTAAAGACATGGGATCAAAACATATGTATCTCACAGAAAGGTAGTAAAAAATATGTTCCTTACCCTACATTGCATCAGGAATAAAATGTCATCAGACATGCTTCTTACTTGTCGATTCAGGGGCAAGCCAGGCTTTTATCTTCATGAAGGGGCTGCTCTCCTCACTCAGACAGACCAGACAGGAGCATGAACAGTTCCTCGATGAAGAAGTTTATCAGTGAGGATAATAATGCTACAGATTCTTCTTTCTCAGTAATCCATTAAAGCAAGTGTAGCCAAAAACCAGTAAAGCCCTTTCTGGTAATGATCCTCAGCGTTGTCTAATTCTCATTAAAATCGAGGCTTTTTTTTCCTTAGCTGATGCAGAGCAATGAGATGCATGCCGTTCGGTTCTGTCTTTTAACAAAACAAATACAAACAGCTCCTGCTTTCATTCAGTTATACTTAGTTATTTATTAAGACTTCAGAAAAAGCGCAGCCTTTGATTTACTCTTCGTGGCAGCTGTCTGAAGAGGCTTTCTCACGTTGACATGCTGTAATTCCAAACGCAGCGAACTACGTGCAGTCACACTATGTAATTTTAGTCCAGCCTGCAAAAGGATGAAAAGAAGTCAGCTTTGCTGGCAGTAGTGTGAACGCCGCCACACACCTGCATTCAGAGCCTCTGGAAAGAATTCCGAGGTATTCTTCGGAGCATTGCATAACTTAGGCAGGCAAATCTGAAGAGAGGAATGACAGTGGCTTTAGTTGAACACTGTGGTGAGCTGTGACATTGATTAAACATGCACTTGGCACTTGCTGAATAAAGAAGGAGCTACGAGCCACCCTTGCAGATAGTGAGTTGCATAACAATGTGCGATGGCTCTGCTGTTTCATTGTCAGGCCCAGCGCATTTTAATCCTGTACTAACAGAGAAAGTCTGCTGTGTAAAGAGGAGTAGAGTTAACTGTACTTCAGGGTTTTCTGAGGAAGTGCTGCATGACAAATGGTGACATTAAGGCATTCAAGCTGAAAGTGTTTCTGCCTTTTGTCTTTTTGTGCTTTGTTTGACAGGCAATTGCTTCTATGGGAAATACTACTTCTGCTGATTTTTCTCTCTACCCAAAGAATGCGGGTTGATGTATAATTAGTGAAAACACTGAGTTAAAGGAAAATACTCCTGTCCTGATTTCATAGGAATAAATAATTCAGGTTTTTTCCTAGTTAAATCAGAGAGGCGTTTTTGCTTTGCTCTTTTGGAAAGAGGGAGCAGCTCTGCAAAGTCTTCCTCTTAACCAGATCTCTCTTCAGATAAAAAGCCACGATTTTAATAACCTCTGCAAGTAGCTGCGCTTCATGTAATTTTATTCAGCTGCTTTGGTCTAGGAAGGCTACCAGGCTAATGTGGTTTCTGCTGGTATAGCATAGCCTTTTGCTATTATATTTTACATATATTGGGAAACTTATTTTTAAACAAAAAACTTGCAATATCGAGCCATTCAGAATTCAAAAGTACAAAAAGCTTATCAATATGAGCTTTATATTGCATAAACTTTAGACAGTAGGAATGTAAATGTATACCTGGTCACTTTTGAGACCAGCACATTTTAGGAATTGCAAGACATTGTTTGAAATTCAGGTGGGTTTTTTGTTGTTCTGGTTTAGGTTTGGTTAGGGTTTGTTGGTTTTGTTGTTTGGGTTTTTGTGTGTGTGTTTGAGAAAGCTTTAAATACTTCTGTTTTCAAATTAATTTCCTTAAAGATTCCCCCCCCCCCCATTTTTCTAAAGATTCTGAGCACATTTGTAAGTTTCTTAATGGTGGACAAAACTGTATAGGTTGTATTATTTTCCATGTGCATTATTTTAACAGTAATTCTCCTCAGTGAAATTGTTTGACTCTAGAAGAACTAAGTAATTAGGTTAAATGCCTGTCACAGCTTCCTTAAAATACATTCTAGTATGTGTATATGGTTGTTCTTTTAAGCTATTCCCTGATGCTTCTTCAGTTGTTTCTCCAGAACGTATTTCTGTATTCATTTGGATGCATTCAGAGATACGAAGATGGGGGAAATTTCACCTGTGTATTCTGACCATACTGTCGCTGAGAAAATATGGCAATAACTGATTTTTCAAGCCATGCTACTGTATTAAACCTCACATACTAAAAAAAACAAACTCTTTCCTTTGTGAAAGGGGGAAATTGCCCATTCTGCATCTTTATAAAGATTAATGACATATTTGAGGAGTAGGAATCTGTCACCCTGTCAGCACAACCAGGTATAAAGATAAGGTCACGAGAAGAATTTCTTGCAATATCAAATAGAAATTGTAGCAGTAAAGTAAATTAAGATGTATCTACCCAGAGCAGCAAATAATCACAAACTATTTATTGGCCTGTTTATTGCCATGGTTGAGGTCTCACAGTGGTTTGCTGTTTGCATAATTAAGTTGCAGCTGGCACTTAGATGGTTATGGTGAACCTGAGAAAACAATTCTCTCTGGGATTTCTTCACGCAGTCAAGGGGAAGCAACACCTCCTCCACACTGATTTAGGTCCAGTATTGCTGTGGACCTTGGTTCCATCCCATCCTCTGTTGTATTGATATGTGTATTTGTGGACTTGTCATGAACTGGTTTGGAAAACAGACATAGAGAAAAATAAATCTTTTGCATGTCACAGTAGAGGGATGGGGCAGTAGCTGCTGAAGCTGTCAGTGCTGGCAAAAAGTTGCTGGTTTGGAATTTTTTTTAAGTTATCAAGCTTAACATTTCTTAATTATACAAAGTTAAACTCATCTGTGTTGAGGAGGAGCTGGTATTTTCAAACAATTTCCTTATAGCTACAGTGCATCTTCAGTATTAAGAGAAAATGTCACGTGAGATTTTTCACCATTTTCATATGAGTGTATTGAGTCATAAAGGTTGAATTGAAAGGGTCTTGTTTTATCCAAAAAACTGGAGAAATACTTTACATTTTGTGTAAAATAATGTTAGAGTCTTGGAGTATATTTTATACAAGTTGGTAATAAAAGCACCTGTTTGGAAGCAAATATTATATGGTTGCCTACTGCTTGAATTTGGACACTGATATCCAATAACATCCTAAATTTAATTTTGTTACTTCCATCTAAGCAAAGCTTTCAGGCACTTACAAGAGTTTGGCAACTCCTTGGTAACTGATTTATGTAGCATCCCAAAAGCAGAACAAATTCTGTTGATGAGAGGTCATTCTGTTCATTACTGCTGATGTTTAAGTATTTGTATGCATGGGAATAGGCTTTAGGCAATACAAATGTATGTCATATTTTAAAGATATTCATACTTCAAGAGGAAGTTGCCAAGCTAACTTGTTAAAAGCTCCATGGTGTAAATTCAATGATTTACAGTCTAGATCCTTAAATGGTCATTGTCCTATTATATATTACTGCTCTGAGTAATGTGGTACAACCCTAACATCACATACACAAAAAGAACAAGTATTCTTAACCAGAGGGTAAGTTTCCTTTTTCCTTGTGTATTCGAATGGATTGGATTTATATAACTTTTATTTTCATATACTCAAAGATTACTCCATATGCCATATACTTTTCATTTCAATAGCATGTTTTGAGTGAGATGTTGTTTGTCCTTAAAGAGAGCAAATTGCCTGAAGAAGACTGCAGGTTAAAGCAGAACGTAAAGGAGGATTTGAGAGAGAAAATAGAAAGAAAAATGTAATGAGCTGTCTAGACATAAAAATCTATTTAGATTAAAATGCAATAATGAAGTCCAAACGATCATTCATACTACAGTTGTCCATAGAGACTGTTTTCCTCCTTAGTTAATCTGCATTTTCCCCAAGATGCAGGAAATAAGTGTAGCAGCACATGTGTCTGGTAGGTGATGCGTTGTAGTTAACTTCCCTGACAACCTCCACAAACAGATACCTCTTTATGAGATCTGAGACTTTTTCAGTTAAACTTGAGAACAGTAGAATAAAGCTGTGTTTGTTGGGAGATGCAGTAGTATGCACAACGTAAGATGAACTGATGAAGCACTTCACCTGAGAAGTGGATATTTGTGCTCCTTCCTTCTTCCTGGTTTTTGTGGGATCTTTTCCTTTTTTTCCCCTCTCTCCCCCCCTCAGAGCTAAACACAGTGAATGTTTTCTTTGTGGGAGCTGCTAGCCTATTTTTTAATGATGCAGATCGATGTGTGATGCCCTTGAGACAGCAGTGATGGGCATAGCCAATTTGAAATGGGTTTTGAAGTATTTTATTACTCTTCCCTTGGGGAAGGGAGGGGAAAAGAAAAAAAAAAAAAGACATTGGATCCTTCATCTGTAGCAATATGTTACTTTTTGATTTATTATATTCTCATTCATTTTCTAAATTAACTACTGACCTAGTATATCCTTGGAAAAACTCAGAGTTCTCTTGTAACTACAGAAGTTCTACTTTGTTCTCACCTCTCAGTCTTCACTTACCAGTAACTTAACTTGTTCCAATCTCACACTTGCTTTAAAGTAGTTCTATGTTAATAAGTCAGTTAAACTGACATGGAGTACCAGTGCTGTCACACCCCTTTTGACACCAGCCTGTCTGCACTGGTCAAGCACATTGGTCTGAATGTGTGCCAGTATTTTGTCAAGAGAATTTGACAGTTGAATAATAGTTTAGGAAAATTGAGCCAGTCTGCCTTTGGAGGGTGTTGAGTGACACGTCACGTATTTATTTTTAAGGGAACATGTGTTGATGAACTGATGCAACTGAGACGCTGGTGACTGATAAATGTGCCTGAATTGGCAGTGAGATTTTCAGCCCCAACTGTGTCTGGTCACCACCTGGATATTTGTGGAAGAGAATGATTTAAAAAAGGCAATAGGCTGCTTCTTCTCTTCCAGTTTCACATCAGGCAGTCTTCATTCTTGTCTTCTTCCCCGGGGTCAAAAAGAGTAATTACTAACTTCTGAAATACTTGTGATTCAGTCTGTTCTGCCCAGTTCTAGAGCATTTTTTGGTCAGACAGCAGGTATCTGAGACTGTTTCTTCAGGCTGGTTTGAGTGTAGGCTACAACACACTGCCAACTGCCTGAAGGGAGGTTGTAGCCAGGTGGGGGTTGATCTCTTCTCCCAGACAACCAGCAACAGAACAAGGGGGCACAGTCTCAAGTTGTGCTGGGGGAGGTATAGACTGGACGTTAGGAGAAGTTCTTGACAGAGAGAGTGATTGGCATTGGAATGGGCTGCCCAGGGAGGTGGTGGAGCCACCGTCCGTGGAGGTGTTCAAGAAAAGACTGGATGAGGTATTTAATGCCATGGTCTAGTTGACTGGCTAGGGCTGGATAGGTTGGACTGGATGATCTTGGAGGTCTCTTCCAACCTGCCTGATTCTATGATTCTACATGCTTCTGAAAGAGCATTAGGGCTTGGAAATAGCAAGTTTCTGAGCTGCCATTTTTATGAGTTTTGTTGTGTTAAAGAAGTCCTTTACTTGCTTACTGGACAAGCAGTGGGAAGCTGAGCAGAGGCACCTGAACTAAAATCCAGGAAAGTGTCTCTCAGAGAAGAACAGTACTAAAACAAGTCCTGCTTTCTCCAAAGCTGCTTAAGCATCTTACTTTGTGAGAAATAACAGATCTTGTACATACGAGTTTCCAGATGACCAGTCTTAAAAACCAAAGCCAACAAAACTCGAAGACACCACCATCTCAGCACCTTTTGACACATTCCTCTGATTTGTCATCTTTAGTTGGAAATAATTATAGAATAAGAGGGTGAAATTATTACCTTTCTATTTTCTATTAAAAAAAAATACGAGTATATGCCTATTACATTTTCAAAATATTTAAAGCAGCAGACTAGTTCTGGTAGATGATACTTCTGGACTAAACCTTTAATACCCTTTTTTGTCTTAAAATGTCGAAACTGATTATCTGTTTGAGTGGAGATTATTCTTCCCCTGTACTCAACACTGGTCAGGCTACACCTTGAGTATGTGTCCAGTTCTGGGCCCCTCAATTCAAGAGAGATGTTGAGGTGCTGGAAGGTGTCCAGAGAAGGGCGACAAAGCTGGTGAGAGGCCTGGAACACAAAGCCTATGAGGAGAGGCTGAGGGAGCTGGGGTTGTTTAGCCTGGAGAAGAGGAGGCTCAGGGCAGACCTCATTGCTGTCTACAACTACCTGAAGGGAGGCTGTAGCCAGGTGGGGTTGGTCTCTTCTGCCAGGCAACCAGCAACAGGACAAGGGGACACAGCCTCAAGTTGTGCCAGGGGAAGTCTAGGCTGGATGTTAGGAGGAAGTTGTTGGCAGAGAGAGTGATTTGCGTTGGAATGGGCTGCCCAGGGAGGTGGTGGAGTCACTGTCCCTGGAGGTGTTCAAGAAAAGACTGGATGAGGCATTTAGTGCCATGGTCTAGTTGACTGGATAGGGCTGGGTGCTAGTTTGGACTGGATGATCTTGGAGGCCTCTTACAACCTGGTTGATTCTATGATTCTAGGTCTACTGTGTTGCAGAGATTTGTTATTCACGGGGAGTAATTATGTATTGAAGCATCATGGCATCTAGATCTTTGAGAACTAAAAATCAAGTTGTTACGAGGAAAAAGGCAACTTAGGTTGTAATTGAGTATGCTCAATTGTATGGCAAATAAAGCACTCAGTTCTTTAAGGACTGCAGTTAGCTTACTTCAAGGAGCTAATGGAGTGGGTTTTTTACATATTATTTAACAAAGGTCACTGAGAGACTGTCATTTCTCCTTCAGCCTTTTATCTGTTTCTCTACTGCACATTTTCTTACATGGCTTTTAAATATAAATCCATTAACTGGAGAGCTCTTCATTGATTTACACAGCTGGTGGTAAATTTTACAGCCGCATGTACAGAGCATACTTCAGACTAGCTTGCAACCTCTACTCCCACTCACTTGCAGTGAATTAAAATACACATTAGGTTTTTCAGAAGAGAGTTTTGTGGGAAAGATATCCAAGAAATCATCAGATGAGAGATAGGAGGGGGTAAAAGATTTTTGCATCTTGCTTCTCAGCCACATTGTGTTTGTCCTACTATCAAATTAATACAGAGTACTTTAAAAAAAAAACAAACCAGTATTCTGGAATCAAGAGAGGTGTGAAGGTTTTTGTCTCTGTTTTTGTGAGCCTTAAATCACAGATTTTTTTCCAAATCATAAGGCACTAAAAGTGATTTACAGTACAATCCTGAAAACATAAGTAAACAAATTTTCCTTCTCCTTTAGAGACAGCTATGAAGTTCTGGACCTCCATGCTTGCAGGATAGTATGACTATCTGGGACATTTGAGCAGGAGGCTGCTTATGTATCTGTATCTACCTGCCAAGTACCTGTAATGTTTTTAGGATTGCCCTTGGGATCCACTGGGACATCCTTCTTCTGGTACTAACATGAGCGTTTGTTGACAGACCTTGATGCCTCGCACACCACTGTGTAATATGTTTTATATAAAAGGAAACTACACCATGATGGTTGCTTTTCTGCCTGCCACAGATGAGTTATCTTTTTTAATCGACTTTCAGGAGAAATGCAGTTAGATGCTGATCCTAGGTACAAGGATTTGTAGAAGCAAACAAATCATACGTGAGGTGCAACTGAAATTAGTTTCTGTATGTTTTATTTTGATTTAGTCTTTTGAGAAATAGCAGATGAGGGCTGTCTTCAAAATAAGTTTTGGCTGTAAGTGCTCAAGGAAGTTCTCATTGCCAATAGACTGTCACCATCTTATGACTGCTGTTTTAATTTTCAGAAGATAGTACAGGTAACTGACATGACTGTTGAAGGCACAAGGCAGTAAATCTTTTGCCTTGTTTTAAGTATAAGGAGCCTATCCTTAAGATTTTCTGGTCCATTTATCTCACTGTTAAGACCCATGATTGCTTCCTAAGAGCAAGCTTACTGTGCTTTCAGGGAAGAGTTTTGTCATCCGAGGCATGCACTTGAAGAGGAACTTATTGGATGAGTGAGATGAAGCCCAGCTTTTGTTTCAGCAGTTGAAAGTCCAATCTGTTTGGTCAAGTGTGTATAGGTCTTCATTATTCCAGGCATTAACAGTCTCACTTGTCCTGTATTTCTCTGGTGTTCTTGATTTCTCTCCTGATTTTGAAAATAAACTGTAAATCATACTCTGATGTAGACATCCCCCATTCTTAGTATGGCCTTTCTTACTGTTTGCTGAGGGTGTCACAGTGTTGAGTTAAAGTCAGAGAAAACAGATCTCTGTGGCTGAAGGAGTTAGTCTAGGAAAAGTTAATCAATGTTAGAGCACTGGAGGATGATCTGTTTTAATAAGGGTTCCAGGAACTTGCATGAGGTTACAGTGAACTGCTCCATTAGCCTAGGGCATAGAGATGATTCTCTCCATCATATGTGTTGATAAATGTACATTGGGAGGCTCTTAGACATGATTTTTTTTTTTCTCCCCTACCCTTCGCCTCTTGTGTTTACCAAAAGCTCATCTTGGTATTTAAACAACTGACTATTGTCTAGAAGTAGGCTGAAGTTATAAAGGTTCTGTTTTGCATATGCACAGAGCCTCAGCCATCCTCACCAAGCAAAACAATTACATGTTTAAGGCAGAACAAGATTCCTAAGTAGTCTCTGTCCCCTGAGGACATGATCTTGTAGGTATGCTCACAGGTATGGACAGTTTGCCATAAAATACACTACCACACATCCTTTCATTCCAGTAACAGAGTTGGTATCCTCTACTTGGCCTCTTTCCAAGTGCTGAAGTAATGGTTTAAAACCACCCCACGACTTCATTAATTTGTAATTCCATGTTGATCTCTGAAGCATGTACAATGCAATGGCAAGTTTCCATCCTATTTTCAATTCTTATCTTACTCTGAAATACTCCTGACTGTTTTTTGGGCTGGAAGGAGTAACACTCAGACTGAGGGGCCACTTCAAGGTGGCTGTTTGCCTGCTTCTCTGACAATAATATTGAAATCACTGTTCCTTCCTCCAGTGCAGGGATGATGAAAGCCAGATGAACTTCCTGTAAGAATCCTGCTTTGTGTTTTTAGAGTAGCAATACCTTTGCGTTCATCTCTGTGCAGTGCCCGCACTTGAGACACATAACACAAAATGGTAGGCAAGCTTGCCCCTGATTTGTTTTGGTTTTAGTTTTACTTTTTCAAGAGGATTTTGTCTGCAGCATATTTAAATCCTGTATCTTTTTTCTCTACAGAAAGTATTTTTCATAGTTCTTTGGCTAAGTGGAAAATAAATTTGACACTCCTAGCTTGCCTTTAATAGTAGTTTTACTACCTCTACCTCAGACATTATTGGTTCTTTTAATCTTATTAAATGGCACAGTAGAGTTGTATTAATAATTATGTTGTGATTTTTTTTTTTATCCTCTGACCAGACCAAAAACTTTCTCTATCTCTTTTTTTATACCTTTATTTTATCTATCCTTGTCTTTATTCTGTATTATGTAATAATTAATGTAATGATATAATCCTGTAGCTTTACATTGATGCTTCCTTACACTTGTTTTCTAGATTTGGATGCAAATATGACTCAGTAGTAGCTTTATGCTTTTAATTGTATTTCTTCATATGTTGTTGGTTTTAAAGAACTGATGTTGGATTGCTTCTGGAGTGCCTATTACAAGAAAGGTGTGGAGATGCTGGAACATGTCCAGAGAAGGGCCACAAGGATGATCAGAGGGCTGGAGCACCTCTCTTATGAGGACAGGCTGAGAGAGTTGGGACTGTTTAGTTTTGAGGAGAGAAGGCTCCAAGGAGACCTTATTCTGGCCTTCCAGTATCTGAAGGGAGCCTACAAGAAAGGTGGTGAGGGACTTTTATAGGGTGTCAAATGGTGACAGGACTAGGGGGAATGGATCCAAGCTAGAGGAGGGTAGATTTAGATTAGACATTAGGAAAGATTCTTCACCATGATGATGGTGAGAACAGATTGCCCAAAGAGGTGGTGGAAGCCCCATATCTGGCAGTTTTTACAGCCAGGCTGGATATGGCTCTGAGCAGCCTGATCTAGTGAAAAGTGCCCCTGCCCGTGGCAGGGGGCTTTGAGATAGATGATCCTTGATGTCCTTTCCAACCTCGACAATTCTGTGATTCTGTGATAATCAAAATGGTGCTGTGAAAATGCTTGTGTCGTTCTTACAATGAAAAGCGAAGGAAAAGTCAAGCTAATTAAATTACTACAAGACTACAGTATTTAGAAAGGTTGTGTTTTATTCTTACCCAAAGGCTAATGACTTCTTAAAGAGATCTGATTTTGAAATACTCTGTAGGCAGTCTATTTTTTTCTATGGAAACAGAACAGAATACAGGGTGTTAGTTAACCCTATTATAAAAGAGGCTTGCCCAGAGTTGATTTTGAAACAGAAAATCAAGAGGCAGCAGAGCATGCAGTATTTGGAACTGACACTATTGCCTGCAGCATGGACTACATTCATAGATCATATGTTTTCAGAGATGCAGCAAAGTGGGGCTGAGAAATGCTTTGGCTTTTAAAGTATTAGCAAAAGGATGTGTGGCCCTTCTGGAAAGAGTGTGGCTCACTTTTGCTTGATAGTAACTATGGCTATAGGACTGTCTTTGTATGGCTTTGTTGAATGGCAGTGTTTGTAGCTATTGAGAGTCTTTAATGTGAGAATGGGATCCACATGTCTTTAGTCATGGCTATGGATTTTAAGTTTGTGAATAGCATACTGAGACATCAAAAGTATGTCAGTATTTACTAGGAGTGTATTAGAAATGGTGTAAAACTGATGGAACTTTAAGATCTATCTTAAATTACTTAAAAGGTTAAAAAAGTTTTAAAAAATGAAGTATCAGGCGTGTGTGGTACTGCAGTTGTGATCTTAACAGTACACTTTTTAGTAAGCAGCATGGTAACAAATGTCTTATTTTACTTTTAGCTTCTTAAGTTGATGAGATCAATAACCTTTTAGGCCTTACTACCATAAAAGAAGAAATAGGTATCTCAGAATACAAAGGTATTTCCTTGGGTTTTCTGCAGGAGAAGTTAGGATACTCTGTTGTAAATTGCAAGCATTTGTACATGATGCAAATAGAGCAGAGTCATTATTTTATAGTAGCTGCTCTACATAACTGTCAGTGGTTTTCTTCTACATTTCTTAAAACAGGCAGGATTGGATGGCTACTTTTGGAGGTATAGTTTACAAAATGCAATCATTCATCTTTCCAGGAAAATACAAAGTCTCATTGAAATTGGAGAAATGTAGATCCAAAGTAAAATAAAGAGCGAGACTTGACAGCATCTCATGGGTCAGTGGAAGCTCTACCTCATGCATGAAGGAGCCCTCTTGGAATGGAAAATGAGTGTGTAATGATAAAACCAGAATTCGAGTTCTTTTTTGATAGTAGAAGTCAATTTGCTCAAGTTTTAACCTGTTTTTTCACTACTTCTGATTTATTAAATGTAAGCCACACTTGTAGCTGTGTGCAAGAATTTTTGGGTTGAAATTGACATGCACTGGATTTAGGTATGCATTTTCTCCAGAATGCCTTTTTCTCAGTTATTTCCTTTTACTTGGCCATTCATGTTCCTGCATCTCTGAGAAAACAAATTAAAAGGTTCTAATTAGGAAAGAGTTTTCACTGATGCCTTACCCTGTTGCTTCCAGCATTCTTTTTTTCTTCAGTACAGGCAGAAAGTCAGTGATGTATATTAGTCAGAAATAAAAAGAAATTGCACATAAGAAAGAACATATTTTTTCTGGGCCTTTAAAATAACAAATTCAAGAAGGCCTTAAATGGTGCAAGTCTTAACAAATGATAAATCATGTGCAGGAGATAGATCCTTCTCTCTTCTAAAGCTTCCCAGTTTATTTCCTGGAAAAAGGCATGCTGGCGGATGTTCCCTCTTGCTCCCAGTCTCCTCTCAGGCTCTCTCACAAAAAAGCTGGGATGTTGAAGAATAAGAAACGCCTTAGTCTTTTATAACTGCAGTGTATTCAGCAGGACAGTCCCACCACATAGAGTCTTGGACTTCAAACTCAAGCAGGGTAGGTGACAGTGTGAAGACTCTTCCATCTTAGTACATTTCTGAATGAAGAACTAGTTTGGATCCTTATCCTAACGTGCTGGAACTGTGGTGATAACATAGGCATTAAGCAGGGTAGAATATGTTATTATCCAGAGTCAGTGGCGATAAGAATAGCCCATCACAGAGACCATGTTGGGTTCTCTCCTAAACAAGGAAGTTTATTGATTGCTATGAAGATGGTTTCTATCTTTAATCCTGACAGAATTGCAGGCTGTTTGTGCAGAAAATTGATTCTCTGATTCTGCTGTTGACTGGATAGGGCTGGGTGCTAGGTTGGCCTGGATGATCTTGGAGGTCTCTTCCAACCTGGTTGATTCTATGATTCTGATGTTGACTGGCTAGGGCTGGGTGCTAGGTTGAACTGGATGATCTTGGAGGTCTCTTCCAACCTGGTTGATTCTATGATTCTGATGTTGACTGACTAGGGCTGGGTGCTAGGTTGGACTGGATGATCTTGGAGGTCTCTTCCAACCTAGTTGATTGTATGATTCTATGGAGAGTGTATTTAGATAGATAGATACACACACACTACTTGTAGTACAGAACAAGTGTGTGCATCTAGCAGCGTTGATCTATTTAAAACTGGTAATAGTGTTTGGCACTTTTCCTTTTTTCAGGTGTCTGTTGTGGTTTCTTTTACATCAAGTTTATAGACTCCTATTGGGTAGTAATTCCTAGTTTAGTTCATGGCAAGAATTACAGTTGGAAGGCCTTCACATTAGATGCAAGTAAAGCAGAGCTTTTCATTAATTTCTTACAACTTATTCTTCTGTGTGGTTGTTTTTTTAGCTGCTGTAACATCTGTATATTTTTTTTTTTTGTATAATGGTTATACCATACTACTACTTTTCTTTATTTTAAAATAAATGTGTATATTTTTTCTGATCTATTTTAAATATCCTCTGCAATGGAAATAAGTTTTATAATCGTATTCATAGCCAGTTAAGTTGTACTGAGGTTGTTAAATGGATTGGCAAAAAAAAAAAAAGATTGCTGTTCAGTACTATCTATTTAATGGTCCATTAGGCCTGGCTGTTCTTCGTTTGAATATTGTATAATAGTGAAAGAAAGCAAAGGAGTATTAGACTCAGTTGGGCCATTATCTTGTTACAGATATAGATGCAATTTGAGGAGATAAATTGATCCTATGGAACTGCCTGCCCTTGTGGGGGATTTTTTAATTATACTAATGTTGTAACTCCGTATGGTTAAGCATAGGTCTTTGCAGGAAGTTAAATCTGTATTGGTGATGAATAAATAGCTGTGTGGAAAGCAACTGAAATGTTTCAAATTCGCATCTAATCTTCGAATGTTCGTCACTTGTTTCCCAGCAATAAGTAGGCTATCTAGAAGTTTTCAATAATGTGATCAGTGCCTTAATAGCCCATGAGCTTTAGGCATTTGTGAAAGAGTGCACTTTTCAAAAGGCAGGATGCTCAGCAGTTTCTGAAAGTCAGGACTTCTCAAAATTGCTTCAGTCAGGCTCCTCTTTCCTCCAACCCCCTCTTCTCCCAAAACAAGCTGCTTGTTATTAGCATATAATGTCACNTTTTCCCAATGTTTAGTAGTGAACAATGTTAATACATTTCTGGTGATACATTTCTGGTTTAAATAAATTAAGGATGTTTTCTAGTTGTGCATGAATGCAGACAACTTAGTAAGTTTTAACAAATGTTTAAATGTGTAATGTAAGCAAAAGGCAAACAACAGTGAAGGCAAAAAAAAATTAGGTTCAACTGGATGATCTCGGAGGTCTCTTCCAACCTGGTTGATTCTATGATATAAGGGAGGGCTTGTTTCATAATACATCTAATCTTTTACCTATTCAGCCTTTGGCGTCTTTCTGAATTGCAAATACTATGGCTAGAGACTAACAGAATCGTGGTGATTCCACTAAAACTTGGCCTTTATTCACCTAAAGGAATAGGGGAAGGATAACACCTTAGCCTAATAAACCATGAGATATTTTCCAGGTGTTAGCCACGTCTACCTATGTTAGTAAATGACTCTGCTGAGATCTCTGCTTTTCATAAATGCAACAAAATACATTTAGACCTGAAACCCTTTTTGATGGGAACTCTTAAGTATACCTGCATGCTGCCTGTTGTCCAGAAAGGCTACAATGTACCCCTTTGCTAATTATCAAGGAGAATGAGACATTGACCTGGTTTTCTGGATCAATCCAGTCATTTTTCTAGAATTGGTAATTCCTGCAATTAATAAAACGAAGGCGGTAATGAACATACTGCTGTTACTCTCCTTTATGTCAGCTGTCTATGAGATTTCAAGAGCACTGCTGCCACCTTACGCTGCTGCTCTGTCACCTTCCAGCCTCATTCCTTCACCCTGGATTGCCACAGTTGCCTCTTGGGCTTGCAGCGAGGGCCATTTTGCAGTTCTGCAGCTTGCTGCTGACACTCCAGTTTCAAGTACCAGTTTTAGCCGCAGTTTTTAGCTTGTGCTCTGCTTCACGTTGCACCCCTTGAACTGGTTAGCTGCTAGCCAAAAGGTGAGACCTTCATGTGCAGTTCCTGTGTGCAACTTGAGAAGTAAGATGGGTCATAGCGTTCCAGGCACTAGTTTTGGAGCTTTCTCAGAGACAGCACCACTGTCACTAGGCAGCCCTATCCTGCCAGCCCTGTCTAAGGCAGACAGGGAAGCAGGATAAAAAGTGAATGTAAATCTCTGCTGCAAGTCTAGTAACATAGTCTAATCTTTGCCTCCCTTGAAGTATGGAGTATGCAGTAGTTATTTGAAGGAATGCTAAGCAAACCTTAGTCAAAAAGGGGGAACTTCTGAACTGGTCTTTGTAGTGGGGGTTGTGCCTTCCTCTTCAGTTCACTGTCCTGCAGAATCTCAGAGAACAAACAGCTCAAAAAATGGCAGATGTGAATGAGCCTGCAGTTCATGTGTGCCTAATGGCCAGAACAGTCCAGTCACGCTCAGTGTGGCAGCCTGAAAGCACCAAAATAAGCTGTTTGGGAAATGTATTTGTCACTTATTTAATAATGGTTTAGACTTTTGAGATAACAAATGCGTAATCCATCTGTCATTTGTACAAAGCCAAGAATTCTCATCTCCCAATTTCATTTCTTCAGGAGTGCTGTGTATTTGCAGTTTCATGCTTACAAGTATGCATGGCCATTTAAATAGAACAGTTTTAGTGCCTGACATATTTAAGATGTGCAGGTGGTCTTCAAATGATAGATCTGTTATAAGCAAAATTATTTGTTCCTATTTTATGACGTGTTGGATTTTCTCTCCGACACAAGGAGCTACCTTTTTTAATTGAAATACAATGTCGTGCTACATCTGCATCACCCAGTTCAGTCTGGCAGGAAAACAGTTGAGTATGTTCTCAAGGAATAACTTGCTTCGACAACAACAGTAGTGGATTACTTTTAACACTTGCTTTTCAGTGAAATTTATGTCTCTTTAGAATCCAAAGAGCTGCATCTTATTGGTAAGATACCTGTATGTGAAGATGATAGTCCCAAGGTTCCATTGCTTCGATTTGATGGAAATAGGATATGTTTGTTTGCAGATTTGTATTTTATTCTTTTATTTGTGGTTTTAGTATTTTAAAGGACTTTGTACAAAGCTGTATCTCTTACATTTCCTAAATACTCCCCCCCAACATTTCTATAATGATACCTAATGAAAGACAAAAATGAAGACAATAATGGCATAAAGAGAATTACTTGACAAGAGTGTGGCTTTAAGATAAAAGAAATTGGTAGTTGTTTCATAAAAGATTATTTAGATTGAAACAAAATTACAGAATCACAGAATCACAAAATTAACCAGGTTGGAAAAGACTTCCGAGATCATCAAGTCTAACCTATCATCCAACACCTTCTAGTTAACTAAACCATAGCACTGAGTGCTCGAGTCTTTTTTTATATACCTCCAGGGATGGTGACTCCAGCACCTCTCAGGGCAGCCCATTTCAATGACCAATCACTCTTTCTGTGAAGAATTTTTCCCTAACATTCATCCTAAACCTCCCTCATCACAGCTTGAGACTGTGCCCTCTTGTTCTGTCACTGTTTACCTGGGAAAAGAGACCAACCTCCACCTGGATACAACCTCCTGGTCCCTGCTGCAGGGAGCACGTCCATTTTGAGGTACTTCTGAGGTAGAATAATTAATGCATTTCATTTATTTCACCTGGGAACAATTCCAAAGCAGTTTGCAAGTGAGTTGGAGCTTCTAAATCCAGGAATTCTCTTCTATCCTTCTAGAAAATATTCCCATTTTAAAGTTAGGTCAGTTCTGTTTCCATCATGACAGTAATTTTCACTTTAACTACCCATTTAGCAAAGGAGAGGGCAAGTAAGCATTGAAGAATTTGGAATTACATATTCTAGCCTCATGAAAATTTTATGGATTAAATAAATAAAAGTGTTCCAGAAGTGAAATGCTGTGGTTATCTAAGAGGTCCTATCTCTCCCTCACTCACTAGCTACATAATAAACAGCTAGTGATTCAATTGAGGAGCCGCTTGATCTTTAACACTACAGATGGGTGGAGGCTTCTGGTTTTCACAGAATCATAGAATCAACCAGGTTGGAAGAGACCTCCAACATCATCCAGTCCAACCTAGCACCCAGCCCTAGCCAGTCAACTAGACCATAGCACTAAGTGCCTCATCCAGTCTTTTCTTGAACACCCCCAGGACAGTGACTCCACCACCTCCCTGGGCAGCCCATTCCAATGGCAAATCCCTCTCTCTGTGAAGAACTTCCTCCTAACATCCAGCCTGTACCTCCTCTGGCACAACTTGAGGCTGTGTCCCCTTGAGGCTGTGTCCCCTTGTTCTATTGTTGGTTACCTGGGAGAAGAGACCAACCCCCACCTGGCTACAGCCTGCCTTCAGGTGGTTGTAGACAGTAATGAGGTCACCTCTGAGCCTCTTCTCCAGGCTAAACAACCCCAACTCCCTCAGCCTCTTTTATGGTCTTCTATTCTCCCTTTTGCTCCATTCTTTCCCCCACACCTCCTCATCTCTTTCCCTCTTTCCTCTCCTACCTTTTGTACCCTGGTTCGCATGTCATCACATTGATCCATGTTATTTTTAAGGACACTTTGCACAGTGAGGATTTTTATTTTGGCAATTATTGTTCACTAGAGACTAAGTATAAGAAACAGATGTCTGTATAGAAATTTAAAAATACTACATGTATACATATACAATAAATATAATTAATATTGTGCAATATATAATAATATGTATGGAAAACATAAAAATTATATGAATCAACAGGTAATTGAAATAGTTTTTCTTAATGCCAGTGGTTTAAATTCAATGGAGTTTGCTTTAAATGTATGGAATATTTTGACATGGGATATTTCTAGAACCATGAAATGCTACCAAGCCTGGCAGATTAATGCTTTGATTCCAGCAGTTTTTCTTCCTGTTCAAGACACCAGAACTTCCTGCACTTACGAGTTTGTGCCACTGTAGTAATTCCAAAATTCAAATAGCAAGAGAACGCTTAGTAAAGATAAACCTTGCTTTAAACCTGAGTAAAACCTGCCTGTTGAATTTTGCTTGGCTGTTTATACTGTCCCACTGTGCTGTATTTAGAGCTAAGGGTTTGATGACAGGAGATGAAAGTTTGTGATCCGCTTTAGCTGGGAGGGTGAGTTGTGCTAAATGAAACATTGAACAGTTCTGTGCTTTGTTCTGTCCTAATGCAAGTTGTCAGGGGATTTTTGTTTGCTGGGTTTTTTTTCTCTGGAAAAAGCATAAATTTATTTTATCAGAAACTCAGTCAATTGTAAATACTTTGAACTAGAGCAATTTTTTTGCCTGCAGTTAGGTTAAAAATAGCATGTCCTAGGGACAGAGGAAGCAGCTGTGTTAAAGTATCTGTGTATTGCTACATTTTCAGGATTTCTATTAATGATACAAAGTCAGTTGAGATGACATCTATTGCAGATTTGTCCAAGCAAGTGGAAGAGAAAAATAAACAATGTGGTGCTAGAGAATCCGTTAGAATGGTGTGTCTCTGCTTCTCCAAGTCAGAAGAGCCGATACCTCTATTCTACTCACAGTCACTTTTGTAATGCACATATATCACACTGAGCAGCAGTAAGACAGTGAGGTTTGTCTACCTAATATATATTCTTTTTTAGCTTTGCTGTTTTGTGATTCATCTATATGCAAATAAAATTTGCATCTTCAGAACCACTGCACACTCTGAAGAATGCATAATGGTTTTTAAAAGACTTTCTTCATGGAATGAAGCAAAGCTAGACTTCTGAGTAGACTTCTGCCTTTCATTGACCATAAATATTCCTGCAGTGATGCAGACAAATTCTCCCGAAGGAGAAGATAACTATAAATGAAAGGGGTGATAGGAAATTCTTTAGTAATGCTTATGCTGCTAGAATCAGAAAATGCCACCCAGCTGCAATTCAATAGTTTACAGTTTTTATTCTGTAGATATGCTGTCAATGTACAACTTGAAGCATGATTGTATATTGAGCTACTAGAAATGAATGTAACATGGTAATCCTGTTCCAAACCTTGCTGACGCTTTTGTCCTCTTGTGTCTTTTGCTAACCTTTGTTTTCCAGGCATCCAATCCAATTTTTTTTCCTGAACAAGTCCATTAAATTGGGAATTATAAATGGCTATTACAAAATGCTGTGTTTATCATTAAATGCCATTAATATTTTAATAATAAAAAATGTTTTAAACATCTGTACTGAGAGTAAAATATCTTCAGTTGCAGCAATTTCTGTGACCTGTTTTTGTCTCCTAGTTTTGGATATGGCCCGACACGTTCCCCTTTACCGAGCTCTGCTGGAGTTACTGCGTGCTATCGCATCCTGCACATCAATGGTACCATTACTGCTTCCTCTGTCAGGAGAAAGTAGTGAAGAGGAGGAAGAGCAGCTGGAGTCACAAGCTTCTGTTGGGACTTTGTTGGCTAAAATGAAGACCTGTGTGGATACCTATACCAACCGACTGAGGTAATTGCTCCTGACCTTCATTTAAAGTGTATTTTGTATTTACACATTATGAATATAGAAGTGAAGGAAGATTCAGTGCTGTATACGTGTCTGAATGGGTCCTGCAATCCAGCAGGAGAACATGCCATCTGTTTGAGCTAAGCTGGCCTTGTTGTGTGCACACTCTTTTACTGTACTGTTTACAAGGAGTGTTGTTGCACGACACTAAGAAGCTGGTAGCTTTGCATACCCTTGTCACTTGATTGGTAATGAGCCAGCACTGTGCCCAGGTGGCCAAGAGAGCCAATGGCATCCTGGCCTGTATCAGGAACAGTGTGGCCAGTAGGATGAGGGAGGTTATTCTGCCCGTGTACTCAATACTGTTCAGGCCACACCTTGAGTCCCGTGTCCAGTTCTGGGCTCCTCAATTCAAGAGAGATGTTGAGGTGCTGGAATGTGTCCAGAGAAGGACAACAAAGCTGGTGAAAGGCTTGGAACACAAACCCTGTGAGGAGAGGCTGAAGGAGCTGAGGTTGTTTAGCCTGGAGAAGAGGAGGCTCAGGAGTGACCTCATATTGCTGTCTACAACTACCTGAAGGGAGACTGTAGCCAGGTTGGGTTGGTCTCTTCTCCCAGGCAACCAGCAAGGGGACACAGCCTCAAGTTGTGCTGGGGGAAGTACAGGCTGGATGTTAGGAGGAAGTTGTTGCCAGAGAGAGTGATTGGCATTGGAATGGGCTGCCCAGGGAAGTGGTGGAGTCACCGTCCCTGGAGGTGTTCAAGGAAAGCCTGCATGAGGCACTTAGTGCCATGGTCTAGATGACTGGCTAGGGCTGGGTGCTAGGTTGGACTGGATGATCTTGGAGGACTCTTCCAAAGTGATTGATTCTATTCTATTCTCAAATCTCTTCAATGAGGTTAATGTTTATTTTGCAGGATTGTGCATTTCCTGCTGTCAGTATGAAAGCAGGAGCATTCCTTGGGAGAGGAATGTTGAAGAAACCCATTCTGTAAAGAATGAGGTTGGAGAAGTCCAAAGTAAATTATAGTTTTTACAAAAAAACTTTCTGTCTGTCTTCTGTGTGCTTCTATACAGCTTTACCCCTTGAGTAAGGGCCAGGTTCCTCAGTGGATTCTCCAGCAGAGGCTAATAAATTAGGAGAGAAGCCTTTGGCTTCTATCAGGAAGATTAAGTTTTAGGAGGTAAAAGATTTGAGAACTGTTATTTGTAATGAGAAGCCTAACTATATAGGGTTGAAAATGGGAAATTTTGATGGGTGAAAGTTTTTGATTGGTAGTAACTGTTGGTACTAGATAGGAAAAGTGTTTCTCTACCCGATTCTATAACAGCTCATTATTCTCTTAGCACAGGCACCAGCGGAGTGCCAGTATACTGAAAATGTTATGAAATTACAAACTAATGCGCTAGACCTATCCATGCCAGACTTAGGAGGTCTTCCAGCCTCCTGTGAGAACCATCTGTTTGACAGGATTTGTCAAATACCTGCAGTCTGGTAGAGCAATCAGCAAATAAATGGAAAAGTGTTTGAATATCTCATCTGAGCTGTCTAAGTGTTGCAGTGTAATGCTGTAGGAGCTTGTTCTGCTCATCTTCCTGAAGTCAGTGACTCGTCATGGTTTGTCATGTTTCCTTTAAGAGTTGCTTTCAGTGACCATAGACCAGCCTCTAACTCCCTTTGTAAAATGATTATAAAGATGATAATAAACACAGATTCTTTACTAAGCTCAGGCTAATTGTTAGCTGTTCTTCCTTGATGATTTTGATGTTGTACACAGTTACGAGACAGTTTTGCTTTGTGAAACATGATCTGGCCAGCTGTTTGGGCCATAGATGTTGAAGAAGAATGAAAGGCAGACTAGCAGTGTTTTTTCCCCGTTCTACTCAGTAACAACCAATATCCATAACTCAATTACCCCTCTAAATTGTCTCCTTTGACAAAGAAAAAACTGCTCTCTAGGAATAAATGCAACTTTGTATTCTCGTAGCAGCCCAAACTACCTACTTTTACCTTCTTGGTGTTTCTTTTGCCATTTCTGTTTCAAAGGTCAGGTCATCCTCTTGGAGCATTTCTGAGCAATTCATACACTGTTATGTTGTGGCTGCTTTTATCATCTATTCTCACACTGTGGGAACTGTGGCTTCTCTTCTTCAGAAATGCTGCTATCACTGGCTGTCACTTTTTGTAAAGCATTGCTCTGTTATGGTTCACAGGGCACGATTCAAGGCTTGTTTTTCACTCACTTGACTGATTAAGTCGGTGCTGCATGTGGTTGCCATTTGAAGGGACATTCACCACACTGGCACACGCAGGAGGAGCCCCAGCATGCTTCCCAGTACCTCCTGTCTCTGGGGGTGCTGTAGCTGGTGCAGATTTTCACAACCAACTTCCTGTCTCTTTCTGTACCTCTTCAGCCATTCTGGTTTTCAGAACCAAGTATTTGGGTAGTTTTAGTGACTGATTTCTGCCCAGACTGCAGGAGTTGGAAAAACAAAGGTAATTTTTTGCTTTATAAATTGTAACTTCTTTCTTTTAATAATTTTCTGCTTCTGGCAATTAATTGATTTCTTGAGTCTGTTTACTTTCAATTTAAAGATGGATAACAAGTTAACCATGGCACAGCAATATGCCCTTGTGACACTGGTTTAAGCACAGTATTGTTTGTCTTTAAAGCAGTCTATAGCTAAGGATGAAAACACCAACAGCCTGAACAGCCTGGAATCGTTGATGTGGAAGGTTTTGATTCTCAGTGTTATAACTGAAGGTGTGCCAGCAATATAAGCAAGTGTTGGCATGAATTTCTTAAATGGGACAATCTGCTGCCCCTTCTTAGGTCAAATGCCAGAACAACAACATAATTATGGTATCTGCTTTCAAAGACAAAACTTCCTTGACTGAATTTAAGAGGAACTGTGCTGGTCTGGGGCTCTATCACAGTATCATAGAATGGCAGGGGTTGGAAGGGATTATCTAGTTCAACCCTTTTGCTAATGCAGGTACACTTTGGTCAGGTTGCACAAGGTTGTGTCCATGCAGATTTTGAAAGCCTCCAGAGAAGGAGAATTAACAGCATCTCTGCCAGCCTGTTCCAGTGGTCCATCACCCTCCAAGTAAAGAGATTTTAAGATTTTACTTCATCTACTTTCAAAGACTATAATATTCTGTTAGAAAATTGAGAAATCTCAGGGTAATGGAGAAGACATTTAAGTATGAGATGATTACTTAAGACTGTTGGACTTGCTAGGGAGTCAGAAGCTATCACTAATTTGAGAATGGTCAGGCTTGTGTAATGAGTTGATGCAAGGGCTAAGTTTGAGACATTTGTTTCCTGTGATGGCTGACCCTTTTATCAGAGAACTGCTGTGTAGCAAATCAACCTCATCTGATGGTCCACCTGTTAGGTGAGCTTCATGGCAAATTATTAAATTTGGCCATCTAAATGGAGGGCTTCTTTGTATAATGTGGAATATAGTGAGCCGTATCATCCTAGCCACTTCCCTGGTAACTGCTTGAGTGAGATCTGAATTCTGTCACCTTAACACTTCCATTGCCTGCTACCATTTCTAATGCTTCATTCTGCACAGTTGCAAAATTGTCTGAATGTACTGAGTCCTGCCTGTCAAATGGTTGTTGTGGCATAGATGTTTTCCTTTCGCATTGGGATGCTAGAATATAACCAGTTAAGCCCGAGGTATTTCTCTTGCTATGAGTTTTCATTGTCTTCACTGTTACTTTACAGAACTTCCATGTGAATTAGTGCATTTTGCAAAGATGTTCTCTATCACTGACTCTCAAAAACTGAGGCCAAACTCGTTTTAATTTATCTTTCTTCAAAAGACAAAATAAACTGGTTGTTTTGTTGTATTTTGAAGCTTGTGTTCAGAGGTGATGGTTGGCTGCAGAGAGCAGTCCTGCAGCCTTTGCTAATCTGGAATGCTTCAGCTAAGTGCTTCTTCACTGTACATAGAAGTGTACTTCTATGTACAGTGCCCAAAGCCCTAAGGAGGTGCATGTGGAGGTGTCTCAAAGGAGATTGCTCTCTTTCACTGGTGTTTGTGGCATTTATCTGCAAAGACATGGTCCCCTGGTTGTTTTGCCTGATTTCAGGAGATTGGTTTAAGAATGGGTGAATCACTGGAAGGAACAAGCTTCTCTTTAGTACCTGTCAGAACCTACAGAAAGTGAGGGACCATGAGCGCTGTGGTAGCATGGTTGCAAACCTATGGCGGTTTTATCCCCAGTTGATGAGCATATGTAAAACTGAGCAGCATTCTGCTGCAAGCATTGTCCCTCTGGTACACAAGGGCTGGTTCATTGGCTTTGTTTTGTGAATGCTTCTGTAAAGGTATCATTATGTATCATTGTGTTTACCTCTAAGTATCAGGCATGACTGAGTAAGTATTAGTATTGGCTTTAAAAATTAGAGTTGCCTTGGGAGTGTATCATTCATTATTCATTTAGCACAGCACGAAGAGAAGGCTGTCATCTTCTTGCACCAGCTAAATTAATGGCTTAAGTTATTAGCATACACACTGCTGTCTCTTCTAGAAAATACATTAGTGACTGTCATCCCTTTAAATGTGAGTTGACATGATTTTATCTGCTTTTTTCTTTAATGGCTGAAAAACAGTGTGGGGGGAGTTTCTAAGTCTCAATTAAATATTTAGCTCCTTCTTCACTCTAAAAAATGTAACCTTTAGATAAAGGTTTGGCCTGTGTTAAATAACTGCATTAAATTTTGATTCGTGAGCAGTATATTGGCAGAAAGAAATTTACAGTATAATGCAGACATTTAAACCTTTGCTGAAAATAGAGAAAATGCACAGCAGCATATTCATATGGTTATATATTTGACCATAGTTTATTAGTTATGAGTATTACTGGTTCAGAAGTTTCTTCAGAATCCCATGGAGAAAGCACAATTAGAGCTCAGGAGATTGATTATGTTGTTAAGTTTATCTGCGTACATAAATTTATATGCAGGCTTCTAGAGTGCAGAGAAGAAACTAAAGAATCTTGCTGGCTCTACCACTTAGTTACTTTATCTCTGGAGGTTCCTTCCAACCCCTAACATTCTGTGATTTTGGTATTTCATCTCCTTGTTTGTATAATTTTTGGGAGAGGCTTGTCATTCTCTTGAGCTGGGACTCTATTGCTTTGATTCATGTGCGTCCTACACAGCTTGGAGAGAGCTCACTGCGCTGGAGATGACTCCAAGAAGGGAGGATGACGTTTTCTCAACTAATAATTTGCCCATTTAATACTACATGTTTCACTAAGAAATAGGTTCATGAACACTAAAGTATCAACTTCAGGCTGGATGAGGCCTTGGGCGAGCTGCTCTAGTGGGAGGTGTCCCTGCCTGTGGCAGGGGGTTGGAGCTGGATGATCCTTGAGGTCCCTTCCAACCTAAACCATTCTATGATTCTATGATTCTATGATTCAGAAATGCTATAAATTTGTCCTGGGAGCAATGTTTGCAGTGCCCTGAAAATCCTGATTTCTGTCTCCAGACTGAGCCTATAAAATCCTGTTACTTATGGCTTGGAATCCATACAGCAGGCCTACAGAGACCATAAGCAACCATAGCCTTTGTTTACATTCCATGGTTGTAAGAACCACCAGTGCATTGCCCATGTGCAAAGTCCATTAAACTTCTTCACAAGGCTTTGAGTTACATCTGTGTGATACTCCTTTTATAACCTTTTATACAGGTTAGGAAACTAGAGACTTACCAGACCAACACCACGTTATTCCATCAGGGAGATGGGTGTATGGACCATCTTCACACCTCCCTCTGCAGTTCCAGAGCAGTTTCACTTGAGCTTTTAATTTTGGAATGTATCTAATTTTTTTAAATAGCATTTATTTAGTAATAGTAATATTCTATATGTTATTATTATTATTTGATTAATGATAATATAGAATGTTAAAT
>WAAF01001990.1:223674-325825 GCA_013400475.1 Tricholaema leucomelas | reverse complement strand
GTACTGTTTATATAATAATAACATTAACTATTATATAATAATAGTTAATCATGCCAAATTACACGTTAAGGATATGACTTTAGAAAGGGCTGCTGTGGTCTTGTAGTGTAGTAGAAATGTAAAAGGGAGTGTAACAACTTCTGTCTGCAGTGAAGTCTCAGGTGGCAAGTGATGACAAAACTGCATGAACGTCAAAACTGATTGTCAGCCTGAGAGCACAAACCACTGGGGAATGTTTTACAGATTTCCCTACCTAGAGTCTAGGGAATCACTTGATTTACCATATGTTGATTGTAAGTAAACTGAGAAACTGTACAGTACTCTTAAATCCAAATATTTGTGCATAACACTGAATATGTAGATAAGATAATGTAGCAGACGTTTTAGGAGCTGTGCAGGATTAAATGCATTAGGTTAATATTCTTAAAGCAAAAGAATCAACATAAATTTAGGAAGACAAAATGAGGGAGGGAAAAAAGGAAGGTCCTCATTAATAGTAGTCTGGAAAGTTACAGCAATATCAATTGGATTTTTCCCCAAAAGAAGGGGAAAAAAAAATACTCTCTTTGCCCTAACCATTAGAACATGATTTGTGTCAGGAACCTTAAATATTGACAAGGCAGTATGTCTGATTTTGGAGTTCTGTGATGACAGCTATCTTATTCTCCCTAAAACTGACTGAAATCACTGATTAGACACAATGAAGGTCAAATATGAGTCCTTGGGTTGGTTATTTTTGTGTCATTGGTAGAATCAATCCTGCACTTCCCTTCCTAAACTGCTTTTACAGAGTTTTGGCCTGACTCAGAATTTAAGTAACTTGGTAACGTAAACAGCTCATAGACTCCAGATAACTACAGGTGACAGGACAGAGCTGTTCTGCAAATGATTTTTGTCTGTTAAAGCTCTTGATTACAGTGGACAGAATCATCATAATGGTGCTAAAGGAGGCAGTGAGAAAATACATTCTCTTTTGACAGTTCGAAAGTGCTGAACTCTTAACTGTTCTGGACAGCAATGACAGCAAGAGGGAATTGGTACTGAGAATTTACACTTGAGTAGATGTCTCATTTTCCTACTGCTTCAGATAGATCCTAGATGCAAAACATGTAATTAGACAAAGGGAGAAGGAAGCAATGGCTTCAACCTGGAAGAAGCAGAACTGTGTCCAGTTCTGGGCTCCTCAATTCAGGAGAGATATTGAGGTGCTGGAACGTGTCCAGAGAAGGGCAATGAAGCTGGTGAAAGGCCTGGAACACAAACCCTATGAGGAGAGGCTGAGGGAGCTGGGGGTTGTTTAGCCTGGAGAAGAGGAGGCTCAGGGGTGACCTCATTGCTGTCTACAACTACCTGAAGGGAGACTGTAGCCAGGTGGGGTTGGTCTCTTCTCCCAGGCAATCAGCAACAGAACAAGGGGACACAGTCTCAAGTTGTGCCAGGGGAAGTCTAGGCTGGATGTTAGGAGGAAGTTGTTGCCAGAGAGAGTGATTGGCATTGGAATGGGCTGCCCAGGGAGGTGGTGGAGTCACCGTCCCTGGAGGTGTTCAAGGAAAGCCTGGATGAGGCACTCAGTGCCATGGTCTAGTTGACTGGCTAGGGCTGGGTGCAAAGTTGGACTGGATGAGCTTGGAGGTCTCTTCCAACCTGCTTGATTCTGTGGTGGTGAGGCAGGTGCCCCTGCCTTCAGCAGAGGGGTTAGACCTAGGTGAACTTTAAGGTCCCGTGCAACCTAAGCCATTCTATGATATTGCTTATCTGCTTAGGCAGTTGGCTGTCAGTAACTCAGTATGTCTGTAGGAGGTTTTAAGCATGTGGTTAAGCATTTTGTCTGATGACATTTTTTAATAAAAGTTTTTATTTAAAAAAAAAATGCTAGTGGTCTAAATTGTACATGGTAAAAACCACATGGAAGATGAAAGACTTGCAAGATAACTATCTTGGAAAGAAATTTATAAGAATTAATTTCATTTCAGTACCTTCACTATATTTACTGCTTTTCACACATGTTTTTCCTGGGTAAGCCCACTGACATTTTATTTTAGCCAAAAATTCTCTAAGGGTTTTGTAGCAAACAGCTCAAGCATTCTACATCAACAGCAAGCAGTTCTAAATCTGTACACCTTTCCTAGGACTGGTTGTTGCCAGCATATCTGTGAGGTTAAAACAGGTTATCACTGAGGTTTAGTGACCCACCTCAATAGATTATTTAAAAATATTGGCCTAAATTTCCACAAGGAAAAAGACAGTCATAAGGATTCTCTAAAGTATGAAAAGGAGAGGCAGCTGCTGCTTCTTTGTTTTACACTGTTCCTTAAATGGTGAATGAGGCTGTTTGGCTCTGATGCTTTTCTTCTCACTTGGAGCCCCTGAAAATTCAGGATCACTTAATGTCAACAATAGGCTAACATCCTTTACGACCCAGTCTGGAACAGGGAAAATGTACCATGCCGCAGTAATGAATTTTGTTATTAATGTGCTCTAGGGCTATTTTCATTTGATTAGGTACAGCACAGAGACTTTCAGTATTAATGTAATCACCTCTGCTAAATAATTTAGAGACTCATTCTCCATGCGTGATTTCAGTCTAGATTAAAATACAGAAGGGATACAGTGCATAGTAGTTGCTAAAATGTTTAGGACATCAAAGCATTAAATGGCTGATTTCTCATGTCTAGGTAGCTTTCTGGTTTGCTTCAAGGTATGGTAGAGGCAAAGAGAAAAACAGTGCTTCTTGGCTATTGAAATTGGATCTTAAAATGAACAAGTGCTACTGAAAAAAAAACAAAAAACAAATAAGTGAAAACAACAACAAAAAAACCACACAAATTGCAGTAAAACAATTACAAAGTAGCTATGTACATTTATGCTAGCTTTTAAAATGCAGAAACTTGTAAATATGCACATTTAGGTTAAACGTTATCAAATACCATATTCTTCATATCAGCAGTTCAATATATATGCTGGTACAGATTGAATCATAGAATCAAGCAGGTTGGAAGAGACCTCCAAGCTCATCCAGTCCAACTTTGCACCCAGCCCTAGCCAGTCAACTAGACCATGGCACTGAGTGCCTCATCCAGGCTTTCCTTGAACACCTCCAGGGACGGTGACTCCACCACCTCCCTGGGCAGCCCATTCCAATGCCAATCACTCTCTCTGGCAACAACTTCCTCCTAACATCCAGCCTAGACTTCCCCTGGCACAACTTGAGACTGTGTCCCCTTGTTCTGTTGCTGATTGCCTGGGAGAAGAGACCAACCCCCACCTGGCTACAACCTCCCTTCAGGTAGTTGTAGACAGCAATGAGTCCCCCCCCTGAGCCTCCGCTTCTCCAGGCTAAACCCCCCCAGCTCCCTCAGCCTCTCCTCATAGGGTTTTTGTTACCATAAGCTGAATGTTTAAATATATCTTGAATTACTAGGCAGCTAGCTTTTATCTAACAACAGTGGTTGTATGCACTGCATTTTCAAATTACTTATTTAGAAAAACTTGAGGTCTTTAAATTGACCTCTTAGCTTGCAATACATTGATTATAAACATCTGCTGTAACATAGACATCTTCTATATTTGTAAGGCGGTTTAAATTATGTTGCATTAAACCATTTGTTGAAATTAAAGATCTTAACTTCTGCAGCCCAAAAGACAACTATGGGGAGTGATTAACTTCATTTTTGTCCCACTCTCTTTTGGTTGCAGTTTGTAGACATGCTGTGATTTTTTACTAGGGGTTTGCTAGTGTTTTACCTTCCATTTATTTTAAATGAAAAGAGTACTTCATTACTCAGGATTTGATTTTGCATGAGTTTCTCCATGGGTGGATGGAATGCATGTTCATGACATGATCTTTGTTACACTGACTCTGTAAGCTTTTCTAGTACCCTTTGAAAATGTACAAAGATGAGGTCAGCATGCAGCATAACAATCAAAAGTACCAAATGGCTGAAGCAGAAACACTGTTTGGTTGTTCATATTTTTACTCTTTGTATCAGCTGTACTTCTGTTTGTCAGATCAAAACTATGTTCAGTATTGTCACAGTTGACTGCTACATTCATGGATTGAACTGGAGATCCAGTTTCCACTTCGGAAGACTTCTTTTCATCTTGGTCCTTTAGTCTTTGCTGGTTTTCCTTGTAAACCATGTGCCACTGTATGACTGGTTAAAAAATATTCCCTCTTGCTATATTGTTTGTTTGTTTGTTTGTTTTTCCCAAAACAGGTCTAAAAAGGACAAAGCTAAAGCAGGAGTAAAACCAGATACTTCTGATCAAGAACCAGAGGGACTGACACTTTTGGTACCAGATATCCAAAAGACTGCAGAGATAGTTTATGCTGCTACCACCAGTTTGCGCCAAGCAAACCAAGGTAAAATAGAAATACTTTATAAATATCATATAGTGTTTATTTGTAATGTATTCATTAACAGATAACTTATAAATTAGCTTAAAAGCAAGAAAAAATACTTCCCTCTTGCCCCTGGCCACCGACTGCATTTCAGAGGTGGTTGGACCCTTGTCATAGTCTTAAAAGCTTCCATCAGGAAACGGAATAAATCAATTAAGCTAATGTGTGTCTAGCTACTTTCTACTTAAGTATGTAGCTCCTTTTATTTTTTTCAGTCCTTCAAGAACTGAACCTGTAGACAATTCAGAGGCTCATCTGGTTGTCTAGTAATCTGTAGTTTTCCTTAAGTAGCTTAATTAGGGGAGTGGATTTTAAAAAGCCATGTATAATCAGCTCCTACTTCTGCAGAGTACATCAGGAATATGTGTGCAAGTGTCCATTCACACAAGCATACGTCAAATTTCCTATTTTAAATACACAAAGCAGAAGTAGTAACGTTATTTATAGCAGCAGCAGACATTAATTATTTCTGAGCTGAGACTGTGACCGTCACTTACTTTGAGCTGTTCAGGTAATGAAATGGTGGAGAGAAGCAGATTTGTGTTAATAGTGATCACAGTTTTGAGACTCCTCTCCAAACAATGTAACCGTAAAATGTCATTTACAGTTAAAAATCCCCACATGTTTGTTATACTTGTCTCAGAATTACATGCTTAACTACAAACAATCACCATGTTTTTTATGTAACAGAAAAGAAGATGGCTGAATACTCCAAAAAGGCTGCTGTGAAGCCCAAGCCTTTGTCTGTTTTACGGTCTCTAGAAGAAAAGTATGTGGCTGTCATGAAAAAACTCCAGTTTGGTAGGTTGAGAAGTGTGTGGCTTTTTGTGGTTTTGGAGAGCACATACGGAAGAAATAGGTCGTTTCTTGGACAGAATCCCCAATTATGTTCTAAAACGACCAACTTGTTTTACATGTGACCCCTGATACTTTTCATATATGCAGAACTACCAAAGTCTGTATTTTCAAGGCTACCAACCTATGCACTATTTGAACTACTAAGAGATATTTTAAGCATGCACTTGATTAATTCAAGGGACCAGATAAATTCAATGACGGTGCTCATGTTTCCATTCTGGTAATGATTTGTGAATCTTGCAGTCCACATATTACATTGAAATGATTTGCCATTGGAATGGGCTGCCCAGGGAGGTGGTGGAGTCACCGTCCCTGGAGGTGTTCAAGAAAAGATTGCATGAGGCACTTGGTGCCATGGTCTAAATGACTAGATAGGGCTGTGCTAGGTTGGACTGGATGATCTTGGAGGTCTCTTCCAACCTGCCTGATTCTATGATTCTAGATTATTTTAAAGCTCATATGTGACAGTATACATGTTTGTTAATGTCTAGCTTTATTTTTTTAATGGAATAAAATGCAGATCAAAATGAGTTGTTTAGAATGAAACAGTAGTAAGCTTCATGTGTCATCTCATGGAGTGCAGTATATTGCACTGGAAAAATCATGGGAATTGGTGCTTATTTTGGCCATAATCAGAACATGTTACAAAAAAAAAAATTGCAAAGGACAAATACTATCTTATCCAAAAAAAGCTGTGAAATTAATGCCACACTGTGGTCTGAGAGTATTTTCTGAGCTGCAGAGACAGCGTTTGCAGTCACATGTTTTTAGTGTTGTATTTGAAAGGGATTTTCCTCACAAGCGTTTGTGGAATTAATGCCAAGAATTAGGGGGTAGGGAAGTTTGTGATGGCAGCTTTTCACCCTGGCAGCCGTGCTGTAGGTTTTGCATAATAAGTGATTAAAGAGAACTCGTGGTGTTGTGATTTTCCTATTGTTTTTTAATAACACTGGAGCCACCACACAAGTAAATACAGCTGGCACTCTGCTTCACACCGATTCCTTCATTAGCATTAGTATGTATTCATGAGTGTCATTATCTTCCTGGAGTAGCTGGTAGCTTTCCAAATCAGAAATGGTATGCATTCAACAAGTTGGATACGAAAGCTTGCAAATTTGCTGCAGAAATTGATCCAGCCCAGGACTATTATGCTTTGTTTTCTGTGATGGCTCTGAACTCACAAAATACTTTTTTTTTGTTGTTGTTGTTAATATAATAGAAATTCAATTCCCAATTTAAATACTGAGTCTTTATCCAAGACTCATCCGTGATTTACTTCAATGTCTTCCTGAAGCATGAAAATTTTCTTCTCTTCCAGATACATTTGAAATGGTTTCTGAAGACGATGATGGAAAATTGGTGTTTAAAGTAAATTACCACTACATGTCTCAGGTAAAAAATGCAAGTGACGCCAACAGCGCTGCCAGGGCCCGCCGTCTTGCTCAAGAAGCTGTGACTCTTTCAACCTCACTGCCTCTCTCCTCTTCATCCAGTGTTTTTGTACGTTGTGATGAGGAGCGGCTTGACATTATGAAGGTAAAGCAGCAAAGTTATTTCCTTGTTTCATCTTGGCATATAAATGTTTAAGAGTGTGCCTTGAATCTTAAGAAAAAAACCAGAAGTATTTCATAGGAACTTTAATCACTATCCAAACTTTAGCTAAGTAGTAGTATTTTATAGTGTAATCCTGCTTAGTGAGAGGCAGGATGAGACTTTCTCCCCCAGGAATGGTGTGTTAACCAAGGACACTTCATTCTGAAGCTAAAAGTTTAATTTTGATACTCCATTGTGGTCAAAAAGTATCTTTGAATAGGACGGTTTCAGTTGATTAAAAGCAGTAGATGTGGAGAAGTGCACTCAGTATCTCTGGGCCCAAAGTTGGAAGAAAAGATTCCACTAATACTGTCCAGCAGCAGGTAGATTTTTAGCTCCTCATGTTTCGCTTTCCACTTGTAATCTGGAAAAATGAACATCAACAAAAGCCTTTGCTTGCCCAGAGTATCAAAGTGAACAGAGTGACAGCTTGTGTACAATTATGATGTCTAATGGCATTTTCTGACGAGCAACATGTGGAACTAAAGCGCTTTCTACAACTTAAAATCCCAACTGTGTAGCAAATAGGAAGGGTTTTTAGAAAACTTGTCCTGTTGGGGGTTTTGTAATCTTTTTTCCTTTTGTCTCCACAATGTTAGGTTCTCATTACTGGTCCTGCAGACACCCCTTACGCAAATGGTTGCTTTGAATTTGATGTGTATTTCCCGCAAGACTATCCCAATTCTCCTCCACTTGTCAATCTGGAAACAACCGGAGGTCATAGCGTGAGATTTAATCCAAACCTCTACAATGATGGCAAGGTAGGTCAGCTTCATTCTTGTGTAAAGATGTCATAAGGAAGTGAAATGGATGAAACTTTTTCTCCTTTGCAATAAAAATGATAGGCTGCTTCTATCTAGTGGAGGAAGCTGTTTGTTTAAGATTGATCTTCAAACTGAAAGGAAGAGTAATTTTGACAGTTTCAAATTGGAATAAGCTGCTTCCTGAATCATATTGGCGATTGGACCAAAAAGCAAGTCATTTTGACCTAGAAAAATGTTCTTTTCCGTTTTCTTAGCAAAATAAACCAGGCAGAAGTTTATTTTGGCTAGCTGAAATGCTCAGGATTCTTTCCACGGACAAAGTGTGCTTCATATTAGCTGCAAATGAATGCTCTTGCCAAGTGACTTATCTCTCATTTTTCCATGCAAAAGGCCCTTTTTTTGAGGGAAGCTGAAGACTTTCCTCAGCCTCTGTTATTGTTTATAAAGAAAGTGTAATTCTAAAGTACAGACTTCACAGAATCACAGAATCAGGCAGGTTGGAAGAGACCTCCAACCTAGCAGTCAGCTCTAGCCAGTCATCTAGACCATGACACTAAATGCCTCATCCAGGCTTTTCTTGAACACCATTTTTCTCAACAAAAACAAAAAGTAAAGCTTCTGGAAATAATATTGAAAGTTAAACATGCTTTCCCCTTTCCTTCCCCCGTGTACTTGGCATGTTGTAACTGATTCTAAAGGCTCCAAAAAGCTAAGGAGAAGTCAAGTGCATATCAGGGAGATAAAAATCCGCACACATGAAATTCTTTTCAGAGCTATGGAGGTGGCTGTGTATATGTTTCCACCCACCAAATGGCTTTGGCTGCAGCACTGTGGCACTCCTTCGGCTTTCTTTTTTTGGTGTAAACATTTCATCCATAGGCTAATGCTTTTCTCTTATTCCCATGTCATTCACGGGTTCCCTACGCTCCCTATTTTCACAAGCTATAATACTCCTTTTCAGTACTAGGTATGGGGGTTTTCTCACTTATAGAATCACAGAATCGTGAAATCTTTTAGTTGGAAAAGATCATCAACCCCCAACCATTATTTGCTGGTCCTAAACTGTCTCCCTTAGCACCACATCTGTATATCTTTTGAATACCTCAATGGATGGGGATTCCAGCCACCCCTCTGGGGGACCTATTTTAGTGTTCAATAACCATTCCAGTAAAGAAGTCTCTTCTAATACCCAACCTGAACCTCCCTTGGTGCAACTTGAGGCCAGTGTTATCCTATTGCCTGTTACTTTGGAGAAGAGACCAACACCCACCTCACTACAACCTCCTTTCAAGTCGTTACAGAGTGCAATGAGATCTCCCCTCAGCCTCCTTTTATCCAGACTAAACAACCCCAGTTCCCTCAGCTGCTCCTCATAAGACCTGTTCTCCAGACCCTTCACCAGTTTCATTGCCCTTCTCTGAACCCACTTCAGGATGTCAATGTCTTTCTTGTAGTAAAGACCCAAAACCTGAACACAGTATTTGAGGTATGGCCTCATCAGAGATGAGTACAGGAGCACAATCACTTCCCTAGTCATTCTGTCCATACTATTTCTGATACAGGCCAGGATACTTTTGGCTTTCTTGGCCACCTGAACATACTGCTGGCTCATTTTCAGATGTCTGTGAACCGGCACATCCAGGTCCTTTTCTGCTAGGCAGCTTTCCAGCTGCTCTTTCCCAAGCCTGTAGCGTTGCATAGGGTTGTTGTGACCCAAGTGCAGGGCCCAGCATTTGGCCTTGTTGAATCTCATACAGTTGGCCTCAGCCCATTGATCCAGCCTGTCCAGGTCTGTCTGCAGAGCCTTCTTACCCTCAAGCAGTCAACACTCCCTTCCAGCATAGTGTCATTTGCAGATTTACTGAAGGTGCACTCAATCCCCTCATCCAGATGACTGATAAAGACGTTAAAGAGAACTGGCCCCAGTACTGAGCCCCAGAGAGCACCACTTGTAACCAGTCACCAACTGGATGTAACTCCATTCACCACCACTCTTTGTGCCTGACCACCCAGCAGAGTAGACGCAGAATGTAATTCATACTGATAACCTCATCTTCTCCTTTCTCTGCCTAGCATTAAGTCTTGACAAATACTCTCCTAGTTGTCTCCTCTTTATTTTACCTCTCAATGTTTGCTAACTGATAACTCCATGTTGTGATAAGGTTCAAGAACTCCACAAAGTTCAGATCAGTCAGATAAGTTAAGGAATATTTTCAATTCATTGATAGCCTATGAGACAGAAGCCACCTTTCATGTGCTTAAGCAGTGATGTCATTGAAAACTGTCACAGGACATGTTAGAACAGTATTTAAAGAGGAAAGGAAAGAGTCAGGTGGTATTCATCATGGATTTTTTTTTTGAGCCACTAGAATTCACAAGTTTTCCTCGATGAAAAGTAATCAGCCTTGCCTTGTTCATTTATTAATATGCTTTATCCACATTGGGTTTATCTACTTGTATTTCACATGGCTTTCACAGGAAACAGATTTGCCTTTTAGAATGCAGTTATACAGAAGTTTGTAAAAATTAAACAGTTGTGTGTAATGTTGACATTGGGCCATACAGAACATTTTCACCAGAATGTTTCTCTGTGGTATTGTCACCTTTTCAGGTATGTTTAAGCATACTTAACACGTGGCATGGGAGGCCAGAAGAGAAATGGAACCCACAAACATCAAGTTTTTTGCAGGTGAGCGTTGTTTGTTTCTTTTCGGTAGTTTAGGACTAGTGAGTAATCTGTCAATCATAAGGATTATTGTTCTAGGACTCTTAAACTAGAGTTTTCCTTCTCAAGTCAGCTAAATGTCCAGAAAACATCATTGGAACTCAAGAAAAGAAACACCCTAGAGCAGAGAGGTTCTTCAAACTGCTCTTTCCAACAGTATTTCTACAGATCTTGTCTTGAAAAGTGGCTGTTCATGTGTGTAATGCCTTACTGCACTGCTTGGACTTGGAATTATTTCAAGACACTGAAAGATAGCAATCTCCTCCTTGAACTCTCTGTTACAGAGTAGGCTCTACATTATGAGAGATGAGGAACTAGTGCCAACTGTGAAGTTACTCCCCTGAAGTCTACACATAGCTGAATGGGGGAATAAACCTGAAGGGAGGTAAAGTGTTACTGAACACAGCATACCTACAATTAAGGTTAGCTTAGGGTGGGATTTATTAGGACATACAGCTCTTTTAAAAATTTCACTTTTGTCATAGAAGTGCACTGACTAATAAGCATATAAAATAAAAGTAAAGCTTGCAGTGGCTTATTGCCTGTGACATTTTCAGAATTTATCCCTTCCTTGGCATAATTATTGCATAGCACAAGGTATACCTTTGTTCTAAATCCTGAAAGACTCTGTAGTTCCTGTTTCAACATAGTAGATTTTCAGTTCTGGTCTTCAGCAGGACAGATTCATTCAGGAATTGGACTTGGAGAACTGGTTGATCAGTCTCCTGAATGTTCAAGAATGGTCTGTTTCTATGTGTATAAGTCAAGCAAGAATGACAGAAAGCCAGCCTGGGTGAAAAAAGAACTCCTGCCTAAGCTGAACTGCAAGAAGAAAGTATGCAGAAGGCAGGATGGGCTGCTCATTAGAAATAAAGACTTTGACCAAGCATTCAGGACAGAAATGCGGAAAACCAAAGTTAGGTTGGTGATGAAAATGGCCAAGAATATAAAGCAAAACAAGAAAGGTTACTTAGGAGAGGGTTAGCACCAAAAACCACATTTTTTTTTCTAAGCTTTCCTGCTGCTCAGTGGGCAGGCAACTTACTGACAAGGACATAGAAAATCCAAAGGTCACCTCTTCCTCATTGTTTAGGGGTGAGATTTGCTTTCCATGGTCCTGAGCCTTCTGTAGGTCTGTGACAAGAGGAATTACTCGTAGTAGAGGATACAGTATTTGGACTGATTGGACCCACCACAATCAGTGGTGGCTCCAAATAACCTTTTTTTTTTTTACAGTTCTGAAACTGGGTTTGTTTCACAGTGTTGTCATCCCTAAAATTCTTGTTGGAATTGGTCTTAAGTACATGAGACAAACCTATCCTTCGTTTAAAATTTAAAAAAGAAAGTCAATAATGTTTACTTAGAGAACAACATTTTTGCACATAGCATGGTTTTCATTAAGTAGAACAAGCTGACAGGGACAAGTATTGTAATACTGGAAAAATTAACAAGGCATCAAATCATGAATATGCTGTACATACACATTTGGTTTCCTTATGAGCACCACAGATCTACTGAATTTTGGGGGGTTTATTAGGAATATCTGAGCATATATTTAGATGCATTGTATATATTTAAGCATCTATTCCCACATGTACTTGATAGCAAAATTGAAAGGGGGGGAAACTGCCATTTCCTTAACATTGATTAGCTGGTTCTTTGTCAAAACTTTTTTTTTCCCATGTCTCAATAGAAGTACTGAGGTTTTGTCTTAATGGCATATGGCTCAGAGTATTGTATGTAAAATCCGGAACTAGAGGGCTGAAAACAGGTAAATCACTGTAATGCACTTGAAAGAAAAAAGGGAAACCATGAAGATTAACTCAGTGGTTTCATAGAATCAGCCAGGTTGGAAGAGACCTCCAAGCTCATCCAGTCCAACCTAGCACCCAAGGCCTATCCAGTCAACTAGACCATGGCACTTTTCCTGAACACCTCCAGGGACAGCGACTCTAGCATCTCCCTGGGCAACCCATTCCAATGCCAATCACTCTCTCTGGCAAGAACTTCCTCCTAACATACAGCCGAGACCTCCCCTGGCACAACTTGAGACTGTGTCCCCTTGTTCTATTGCTGGTTGCCTGGCAGAAGAGCCCAACCCCACCTGGCTACAGCCTCCCTTCAGGTAGTTGTAGACAGCAGTGAGGTCCCCCTGAGCCTCCTCTTCTCCAGGCTAAACACCCCCAGCTCCCTCAGCCTCTCCTCAGAGGGCTTCTGTTCCAGGCCTTTCACCAGCTTTGTTGCCCTTCTCTGGACATGTTCCAGCACCTTAACATCTCTCTTGAATTGAGGGGCCCAGAACTGAACACAGTACTCAAGGTGTGGCCTGACCAATGTTGAGTATAGGGGCAGAATAACCTCCCTTGTCCTATTAGTCAGACTATTCCTGATACAGGCCGGGATGCCATTGGCTCTCCTGGCCACCTGGTTTGTACTTCACCTCCTTTGTTCCTTTTCCAAATGAGTTCAGAATTAGAAGAATTGGTAAGTTCAGCCACATGAAAAGTTCAATAATTTTGACAGAGATCTTGACAAATAAATACACTTCATCAAAAGGCTGCAATGAGACCTCTCTTCCTTTAAACGTTTACTTACATTTGTTTGTTTTTTAATTTCCTCAGTCCTAGGACACAGTCTCAGGAATTATGTTTTTTATGTGTAGTAAGAGTTCTGGTTTGCAAGCACGGACATTGCCTCCTTGCACATTGCTTCTCTTACAAATGACAGTACTTTGCCATAGAAGTGGTTTTGCATACAAGATAAACAAAACTTTGCCTATTAGTTAAAACAAGTGGGTAGCACAATTTTAATACTTAGCTTCTTCGGTTAACAGGTGTTAGTGTCTGTCCAGTCCCTAATACTGGTGACAGAACCGTACTTTAATGAACCGGGCTATGAACGATCGCGAGGAACTCCAAGTGGTACCCAGAGCTCCAGAGAATACGACGGAAATATTCGACAGGCAACAGTGAAGTGGGCAATGCTTGAACAAATCAGAAATCCACTGCCATGTTTTAAGGAGGTAGGTTTTGTGAAATGCTGTATGTTCCTTGATTTATTTAGACTGTCAAGAATAATGCAAATATGTGGAAGCAGCATGCCTTGCACAAGATTATGAGTTTCGCCACCTTTTTATTCCCTGGGGCAAGTGGCTCTAGAGGTTGAAGTGAAGGACACACCTGACTTCCTGGGATTCTGTTCTGGGAAAGGGGAATGAACAGAAATTGAGACTGACCTGTAGGGAGACTTAGTGCACAATCTGATAAAACATAATTCATACAGTTTGGCTCATTCTCAATACCAGGTGGTGTCATCTACATTTCATAGGAAAGCTGCTGCATATCCCTACAAATGGGCCCTGGCTTTGGCCTCGTTGGGAAACTGTGGAGGATGGAAGAACAAATCGACCTTGCCACTTACTTTTACAGTGTTTGCAGGATTTATGGGATCAAATAATGAAATTACAATATCCAGGGCAACCAGTTCATCCCCTGGGGTGAATCTTGGTCTCTAGTTTTTTTAGGCAGTCTGGGATAACCTGGAACCCTTCAAACCACAACAGTATCATAAAACAATTTAGTTGTTAGGGAATTCTCTGACAGTGTCTGTACTCCCAACTCCTTTGTCAAAGCAGTTCAATTAGATCTCATGGACTTGAACATATATAGTAAAGAATTCAAGGAAAAAAGAGTGGAAGATAGATGTTGAAGTAAGATGTGTGAATATTAATGCCTCCTTGGAGGCATTTAAGGCCAGGCTGGATGAGGCCTTGGACAACCTGCTCTAGTGGGAGGTGTCCCTGCCTATGGTAGGGGGTTGGAGCTGGATGATCCTTGAGGTCCCTTCCAACCTAAACCATTCTATGATTCTATGAAAATGATTTGTCAGACTTGAGTCATCTCATGGTACTACTATCAAATGCACAGAAATGCATTTTACTCTGAACTACTAAAACTGTTGCTTCTTCTAAATTGAGGTGTGGAACCATCTTGTAGCACCACCTATGCTTTCAATTGTCTGCATACGAAAATGCTGAGGAAGCACAATTATTTTAGGATTATGCACATTGCTAAGTGTGGCACCTGAGTGAGAGGGTAGTCTCCTATCTGTTCATTGCTGCCCACAAAAACATCCTTTGGAGTGCAAAAACGTTTTTCCATTAAAATTACTGTGTTGTGTGGAATAAAAAATCATAGACACTTCACTTGCATAACAGGAGTGAAATAATGCAGGTGGAGAAGGATGTGCAGTGTACTCTTGTGTTCTGAATTAATGAAGAAAAACATGGTGGATGTTCTAAAATACCTCTTAAACGTTTTACTCAGTAAGTTGAAGACCATGGTAAAGATAATATTGTGACATATAATCAAATAGCCTCTGTTAATAGGTCCTTTTTTTCTATCTAAATGTAACCATTTTCAGTCTTTCTTTTTTTGCCAAAAAGAGTTCTCAAATTAGTGACTGTAAATTAATTGAAGACACCACCAGGTGGGGACTCCCTGACAACTGCACTTCATCTTTCTTTTCTCACGTAGAGAGGTGAAGGATATGTAACACTACACTGCCTGGCAAATGATGCCCAGTTGCTGTTACTGCACTTTTTCAGAAGCAGCTCATCATTATTGTGGTTACTCTGTAGCTTAGCTTTTGTTCTAACTGTATGACAAAAGCTGACATCCTGCCTCTCTTCAGGAAGTAAAATTAGTAAGATGAATCCAAATGGTGGTACTTCAATGGAAGACTTGTCATTTCCTGAGAATCCCTGATTTAGCATTACCAAAAGGCAGATGTTGAAAACAGTACAACTGCTGCCTTTCTGAATGTGGTGTGTCAGCTGGGGCTGAGTTACGCTGAGCCACAGGCACACATGCAAATGAAAAGTAGCACAGAGATGCTGACAGCAGTTTGCAGAAGCATGTTCAACATTTGAATCTCCCTTCTGTTACCTGTGAACAGGCAAGTGTTTTGCCTTGCAGGAGAGAACTGGCTCACACTTAAATGCTTTGCATCCAGGTTGTTTTGTTGGATTTAGGTAACTACAGTTTTCCTCATTTTCCAAGACACAGTTTTTGATTTTTCCCTGAGTTGTGTTTTTTAGGACAGTATGATGAAATCCTCAAGATTCTGAGAAGAAAAGTGAAAGTTTTGGTAGCCTGCTTCTGTAAGAAGTTTGAGGCTAAGATAGCTTGCTTTGGAGTTAAAATTGCAATCACACTAGTTTAACCTTGGAGTCCTACCCAGTGCTTTATCAATCTGTGCAACATGAGAATTCCTCTCATCTTCTCTGTCACTATATAAAGTGTCATGTGTCTTCAGGTATCAAAACCCAGACACTATGCACTGAAAGGCACAGTATTTTTCTCTGATGCAATAGCAGAATTTTGGAAGGAAGCAAGTCTGTGGTCCCATCCAAGTGAAAATGCATCTCTTGTATAGACTATCTGATTGCTTCTCTGAGAGACTAGCTTCTTGTAAAGACATCGATGGATTTTTGTGGCTTGTGTTAGGAACCTTAGCAGTGATGATCATTCAATAATGTAAATGCAAAGGCATCCTGAAAACTGAGCTCTAAGAAGATATACATCTTTTAGCTTTCTAAGATCTTTTGTCTTCACAAATATGTGTCTTAAATGACAAGTAGTCTCAGGAGATCTAAATTGCATCTTTGGGAGTTCTTCCAAATTCCATTATGGATATAAGGAATGTGTCCAGAACTGAAGTCAATTATGTTTTCAATATGCAGTTTTTCTTTAGACAGATAGCTGTGTTATCAAACCTTTAGAGAGAAAGATGATTTTGTCAATTATATTGCAGTAGTGCCAAGAACTCTCTGTGCTCAGTAAAATCTGTTGGATTTTTATTGTGTTTTAAGCAGGGAGAGTTTTAGAAATGTGTTTGACAAAGCCACACTAAGCAGAGTCTCACAACTGTGAGGGTTGCTCATTTGGATTTTTTTCAAACTCAAATCTGTACAGAAATACCAAAATTATTGTGCTATCAAGTTAGTGGTTCCCACTCAAACTAGGCAATTAAACTACTGCCTGGGAATTCTAGTGTCCCCAGAGGTAGTGCCTCGGCCTAGGCCTTGTAACTGTGGTTGCATCTTTTCCACTGCAGCATGTATGATCCTTCTCTATGGAGAAGCATGTTATGTTCCAATACTTGTAGTGTCAGCAGTGGTTCTGATTGTTTATGGTTCACGCAGCAAGTGGTTAGTGACAGGGGAAGACACAATGTTTATGCTTCCTGCCTACACTTCTTTACTAAAACAGGACTGTGGAAGCAGTAGTAAAAGCCTTAATGTTGTATCTCTGTAACCTTGCCCCTGTTCCAACGTAAATGTCCATACATAGTGCCTGCATACCACGTCCTGAGATCATCTTTGAGCTGAATAATGTGTCCAGCATTCTACTCTTGCTTTTTCTTTTCTGTGGTGTGAACTGTGTTTCTGGCGCTCAATTTACCCTTCACCCAGGTAGTACAAGTGAATGCTGAAATGGCAGGATGCACTTAGATCATAGTGACTGGAAGAGAAGTTCAGGCCAACCACCTCCTCAAAACAGGATCAGCTGAATTCAGACCAGGCTCCTCAGGATAAGGTTACAGAAACCTCAAAGGGCAGAAGTTTAAGTTCAATGCTGAGTTATCTTCATACTTATTTTTTCTTATATCCAGTTAGAATTATAAGTGTCTTCCACATTTTGTATTGTTGAAATACAGGGTTCTTAGGCAGTGATGAAGACTGTTCTTTCATTTGGGATGTTTTCTTGTAGGTTATCCACAAGCATTTTTACTTAAAAAGGGTGGAAATCATGGCTCAGTGTGAGGAGTGGATAGCAGACATACAGCAGTACAGCAGTGACAAACGGGTAGGCAGGACTATGTCCCATCATGCAGCAGCTCTAAAGGTAAGACTTGCTCTTATAATCTTATGTTCTTTAATCCAGAGGTGACCAGTGGTAATTAAATTGCTCCACAGCTGAGTTTTATAATAACAGTAATAGAAAACCCCAGCAACTTTAGAACATGTAAACAAACCTAACTGTCCTAATTGTCAAGAGGTAAAGTTCTGCTTCCTCAGTATTTTTTTTCCTTCAGGTTAGATTTTCCTTTAGTGCCTTGCCTGCCCTTCTTATTTTCCTGTAAGTAGTTACATAAGGTGCAGAGTGTTTTTTTCTTTCTCAAGGTGGGTGGAGGATTAAGATAAAGTACTGAAACCAATTCCTTGCCAGAAAGCAAGCTTTTTGAATGAACAAGGAGTTATTAAACTGCAGCCTACCTGAGTTTGTTATACACTATCTTAACTTTTAACAACAGCCATAACCATTTCATAATGTGTATCACCTTCCCCTGAGGAGAAAAAAAAAACACAAACAAAAAGACTTCATTTTCTGTTGGCAGCCTTGCCTGCTTTCCAACTGGCTAGTTGTCAAAGTGAAAGTATTATTAGTTACTGTATACTGTAGTCACTATACAGACCTCTGTAGATCTGTCTCTGTAACAGATCTCATCATGAACTCAATTTATAAATATGTTGATTGTATGACTTATGTAGTCCAAGCCAGTTTCTGCTGTGATCACGGAATACAGCTCAAGATAAATACTGCAACATTTAGGCTGATGCACTTGTTTGCTGCAGTTCTGTTCACTGACTTCAATTTGCTTGTAGCATCACTTCCTCCTTTTCCAGTCATCCTTAGAGAGGGAAGTTTATTCGGTCATTGAAGCAGTACACAAATGTCTTCTCTACTTAATGCTTTTCTTTGCCATATATTATCTAACATTGTGAAAAGCCTTGTATTAGCTGTGGTCTTCCACACTGACCTCTACTTGTATATTCAGCGTCATACAGCTCAGCTGCGGGAAGAACTCCTAAAGCTTCCCTGTCCTGAGGGACTGGATCCCGACACTGACGACTCCGCAGAAAAATGCAGTGCCACAAGTGCAGAAGAGACAATGTTGCACGAACAGGTTAAACCCAGCAGCAGTAAAGATATCCCTACTGATTTCAAGTTATGAATTGCATTGACATGGACTTTCTAGAAACAAGGCTTTGAAGCACAAGCCAAATATGTCAATATTTGTATGTAAGAAGCTAATTATGTAATAGGTAACGAAATTGAAACTATACTATGCCCTTAAGGATATACAGTTTAATTCAAGATGATCTTTTATTTACCTGTACAAGAGTGTAAACTTTTTTGTGCTTTTATTTTTCAATTGTGAGAACCACTGATTGGTATGTTTAAAAAGTTATGTATACATGAAATGGATAAATCACTGATATATAAGGGAAACTACCTTAGGAAAGAATGTTTACTGAATGTTTATTATTTTTTTTTACTTGTAGAGTGAGGGCGGTTGTAACAAAGAATATATATTGGTCATTCTTACAGCTACTATTTAAAGTCAGAAAATTTTCACTGAATTTGATAGATTTTATGTTTGGCCATATATCCATGCTCATAATTGACTCTAAAGAAAACCTCCTGTATACTTCAATAAAGGATGAATGGACATGATCCCTCTTTTATGATTTACTGGTACATTTTTTAAATAAACTGCCATGATCTACATCCTAGCCGAAGACTTGCACTTGTTTGACTGAATTCACTGCAGTCAACATGTTTCATGTTATGCTTACTAATTCTAAAATGCAGATTGAATAAATGCACATGGTTTTATCTCGTGCCAAAATTTGGACTTCCCAATTCATCTTTGGTTTGGCTATTTTATGCAAGCTAACAGTATTCTGAAGTTCTTAAGGGCTTTTCTGGAACAAAGTCTCTTCTTGGTTTAAATGTCTGGTTTTTACATGATCAACTGTGCTCTTTTAAGTGCTGATGGGCACTAATGGTGTGCCGTGCAGGACGCTAACCTTCTGCAGTCCTAATGTATAGATTTATTTCCAATTTTGTACTTGCAGCCATGGATGTCTGATGAAAAAGGGTAAAGGATCTTCTTGATTTAATAATCAAGTTTTGCTTTTAACATAACATGCATTGCTATCACTCTTCAACATTTTTGACCAGTCATTGAAGGACTAAAAAGTTATTACTGGTATCACCTCAGACTAATGATCTGTTGTATTATAAGTAGTATAAATCAGGCAAAAATGAAGCTTTTTTTGTTTTCTATTTGTTCTTTGTTTATAAGTATCATGCTGGAACTTTTTGACTTTTTGTTTTCCAATGTATTGTTTCTAATCATTAAAAATGGCACCAACTGAGGCTGTGTTCTTATGCTGACAGTGAACAAAGTTTGATAGTTCTGACTGAAGTAAAATATTTCTGTTGCATGGATATGTTGTGTTAATCCAAGGCCTGTCCTGACTGTACATACCTCTCAGAAATAACAATATAGGCATGCCCGCATTACTTCAGGAGATCTTAATCAAAGACCAAAACAAGCTGCTCAGTGCCAGAGCTGCAGGTTAACCTGTGAAATGAAGAGCTTATGCCACATAGTCCAAGTGTTAGAACTTCATCAGTGTTAAAACAGCACCACATTTTTCTAGATGGATGTTTACTTCCCTTCTACTACTATACAAAATGACTGTGATATTCTTGTAAAGGCTCCAAAGGCAAAATTATCTGCACACTTCCAACTCTGTTTGGTGGCTTCCATTAGAGCTCTTTATTTAGTGCTTGAACTAACTGCCTACAGGAGCATAGCCTTTTTATAAAATCCTGGCACTTGTACCAAAACTAAATGTATCAGACCTGAAGATGCTCATTAAACATGGAGAGGTTTGGGGTATTTTTAACCAGTAAAAACCAGCATTGAAATAAGTACCTAAGGCATTGATTTGACATTGAGAGGGTGGCTAACATGGTTGTACGTTTTTTTTAAGCATGTATTTATGGTGTTATAGCAATACTGCCTAACTGAGCAGATGTAAACAGCTGCATGGGATATTAAACTCTAACTTGTATCCATGTTACCAATTATTTTTTGCTCTAACCTGAGCTAGAATGGTATTGTACCAAATTAATGCAGATATTCAAGCCTTAGTAACTTGCCACTGTTACAGTTTAGTAAGTAAACTGATGTTGGCAACAGATAGGAAATAAATATTTTCAAGGTTTTAGCTATAAAATGCAAAGTAGCAGTCTTTGCAGAAGAATCAGAGTAAATCCCAGGAAGTATGCAGACAACTGAGTACTTTTTTTTTAATCATGTCCCTTCATCTTTTATCACCTTATCAAACTGAATAGAAACCTGTACAGCTGGATCAGTTCTTAGCCAGCACATCAAGGTCCCAGTTTTTAACTCTTAAGCTGTTTTTGTAGAAAACATGTTAAGAATTATTTTCAAAAGCAGGAAGGTCAGCAAACTGCTCCTAAGATCGTGACAGAATATTACCTCGTGGGCTTTTGTCCTGCCTGCGGCCCAAGATTCACGTCTGACATGTTGCCATGTTGCACAGAGTGGGATGTTACGGGGTATCGGAATCACCGTAGCCACTCTGCCCAAGGGAGAGTGCACCATGCCAAGTCAGTAGTCTCCTGATGCTCCTAGGGAAAAGGGAAAAAAAAAGGCATAAGAATCATGGGATCGTAGAGTTGTCCAGGCTTACCCTCAGCTTGGTAAGAAAATAACCATATCCGTTTACCTTGTTTGCCCATAAATGTCTGAACCCAGTGCTGTGTTACCCTGGATCCCTCTGGGGAGGGGAATTACTGAGGCTAAGGTTTTTTAGCTGGAATTGTTCAGGCATGTCTTCATTTTTACCTCCATGTTGCCTTTGTACTAATGTGACTTAGAAGTCTTATTTTCCTATTCCTTTATTTGCTTCTCCAGAAGCCAGTTTCCATCATCCATCTCCCTGGACTGTCAACTCTGTGTCGTTACAAAATGGAAATTAGAAACATTTTTCAATGGAAAGAAGGCAGAGATCTACATTTATCTTACCATAAGGAACAAGTATAAAGTATAGAAGCTATTTCAGGTACATGTTCTTTATTTCTTCCCCCACAGTCTGTATACACACATTTAAGTTTAAATGTATCAAGTCTGGCAGCGACTTGTCTTTGAAAAGCTTTCTGAGCTTTGCTGTTTCACTCCTTTTCCATAGATAGTGATGTTAGGTGGAACTTGCAGGTGTTTATACTGCAACATGATAGAAGTAAGTGTCACAATTACCAAAACAAAACACAGGTCGAACCATTTCATTCTCCATACATTTTGTTGCCGCTGCTGCTGTTTGATTCTCATAGAATATAAATGCAGGCAACACAAGATATACCCAGTGAATTGCTACAGTAGAGCTCTAAAACAATCTCAGCACTGCCTCTGCTAATAAAGGCTCAGAAAACAAATACCTAAACCACAGTGAGCCATCTTGATTGAGAGAGGTCTCTGTGTTGTGACTTGTCATTTCTACAGGCTGCAGTCTCTTATTTGAAGCAACTTTTTGAACTCTTGCAAAGTGATAACCTGGTCCACTTAGTTCTCTAGCTATGTTAATGCTACTTAACCTTTACATTAAGAGTGCCTATAATATCTATATCATTTAATAATTCAATACCATGACTTTCAGACATCTTGTTTAGATCACGCTTCTACTACAAAAGGTTGGACCAGATGATCCTTTAGGTTCCTTCCAACCTAGTATTCTATGATCATCCTCAAATGTCTAGATACGTTCATGACTCTAGCATGAATATTTTCTGTAATTCAGATTGTTAACAACCTTAAATACAAAGTTTACCTGACCATAAAGGAAACAAAGCAGGCTCTTTATCAGTCAGAGACCACGTAGAGTATCTAGCAGGATATCTGATAGGAAGATAGCTGAGTTAATCTTGGGATGCATTGCAAGCAGAGCCCTAAGAAAATCTGCAAGTGATGTTCTTTTTCTCCTTCAAAGGCATTTAGAAATGAGGTAACTGGTGAGGCTTGCACACCATAGAAGTTGTTAAACATCAAGAATAACGCCCAAAATTAAACCAAATATAAGTAAATATAAATAAATACAAATATAAGCCAAATGTAAATGTGTGTTTGCAAAAATAAGAAGCAGGCTCCTCTACTAGGGTTGCTAGATGTGGTTTCATATGAGGAACATGTTTCTCAAACATCATGTCTCACTGCATTTAAAAACCTTCAGATGGTTCCCTATTGCCACTGTTGTGATCCATGTTTCCAACATAACCACTTATTGCTTTTTGGTTTGTTTAATTTGTTTATCCTGCACCTCCATTCATTGTTCTCTTTCCCACCTACCAACCCACATCCAGAGATAGGCACAAAGCCTTCAGTAGTTCATCAGCTCTGCATAAAGCTTTATGGGCAGAAAGTAATCACATCTTAATCTCCCAACAGCAAACACACAAACACAATTAAAAAGTAACACATCCAACCAGAAAATTAAAAATTGAATAATAACAAAATCAATTTGCCATCATTAAAGACTGCCTCTGTTCTGTTAGCAGAACAAATAGGAAAAGCAAAATGTAGGCTTTTCCATCTTTGTGATTTTCTTTCAGCTATTTAAACGAGTATTTAAAACGGGTATGTGATTCAGAAAAAAAGAAAGAGAAACCAAGGGAAAGTGTCTTGCAACCAGCTCCTAAGCAATGGTTTGGATGTCTCCAGAAGTCCTGTTCCCTCACCGTGAAACTAAGTTCCCAACCACTGAAAAACTTTGCCCTTAAGTAAATGAGCAGTAACCACATCAATGCAAACTTTCTCAGGACCTTGTCAGTCATAGAATTATAGATTGCACCGGGTTGGAGGGACATCCCCAAACTGATCTCAGGTTGTTCAGAGCCCTATCAAGCCTGACCTTGAATACCTCCAGGTTTGGGACCTCCACCACTTCCCTGAGCAGCCCTCCAGTGTACAATTCCATTGTATAAAACCTCTAGTAATAAGCTTACTTTAGCAATTACTTTAAGCAGCTAGTTGAGAAGATTATAATGAGCTGGATGCCACACAGCTGTACAACGGGCTTGGCTGAAACACAGCACAGCACAGTTCTAAGCCTAGAGTGTGACTGCAACTCCTGTCACACTGCTCAAGGAGTACCAGTGTGGTTCATTTACTCTGTAGCAAGATCTTCATCATTTACACATGTACAACCCAAGCACCCGTATCCCCGCATTATGAAGGCCAGTGTGCCAGATCATGTTAGCTGAACAGTTCTGCATGGTGCATGTTCCAGCCTCCATCCTGGCTGCAGCTACGGTTTAGGCTGCCTTGAAAGCCTTGCAAATGTTTGCTGGCAACATACTGTGGCAGCGACTCAAGAGGAAATGGAAATGGAAGTCACCTGGCAGATCACATAGCCAACAGCAGGAAGGCTGGAAATGAGATGATTTGCGTTGCCAGCAGGACCCATTGTCCTGGAGTGCCGTATACCCCAAAATTCCTCTCCCTCTGTGGTTTGAATGGGAGAGGAAAAGGCGCGAAAAGACCTGTCCCGTGTCGTGTCCCCCCCCCCCCCTGCCCTGCAGGCGTGAAGTGGGAGGAGCAAGGGACCCTTCTGGCACCAGGGGTGCCCTGTGCAGGGCCCGCGCTGGACTCGGCTGGGGATTGGCTGTGTTTTTCGCGCCTAGGAAGTCGTAACTCCGCTCTTTGTCTAGGAAAGGTATAAATATTGGGGGGGACTTCCCGCCTTGGGGTGTTCCTGCCTTGGAGTTCTCCCCCGCCCCTGGATAGCTTCTGCACAAGGAGCCCCTGACGCTGGAAAGACAAGCTCCGAAGGACTCCTTCACCTTAAGCACCTCCTTTGTGCAGCTTTATATCTCTTAACGACCCTCTGGGGCTTCTGAAAGACCCGCAGGGACAAGCCTTTGGACCGCCCTTCCATTCAAGCCAGCCTGATCCTGCTGTGAGTAGCTTTGGCTCAGCCTATCTTGATATTGGGGACACTACATTTAATAGTTCAAGTCTTTTCCAACTTCTGACCTCTAAAATAGTCAAGTCTACCTGTGGCATCCATGTAGATATTCTCAACCAACTAAGAACCTGCTAATTAAAATTACATTAACTTCTGTATCTAGTGTTGGGGGCAGGTTTTCAGGGAAGTAAAATAACTCTATTTTTTATGTAATTCCCTGCCTCCATAACACCCATCCTCTCAACTACTGAGTTATTGCTGTGCAAATCCCAACTGGATTTTGAGGCAGTTTCAAAGAGTGCAATTTGGTGTGATAGGAAATTCAGAGAGGCTGGCCTTCAGCTCAGCAGCAGTCACAAGAGAAATCGTGTGACCATCTGGGCTGGGTGAATTTTGCCATAGGGTGTCGGTTTCTGGACAACTCCCAGAGCATTACAGAAGCCCTAACCTAGGGAAAAAAACATTTCTTCTAAATTCAGTTCAGCACAGCTCCCATCTCTACCATGGTCACTAAAGGAAACAAGAGAATGTGCAGGCAGATCGCAGACACTGCAACTCCTGCTGTTATATCTTCCAGGGAGGTTTTAAAGATTAGCAACATAATCTAAATTGACACTACCTGATCCATATAACAGAACAAAGAAGACAAGGTGGAAATTATATCCAAATAAGGATTTAGCTCAATACAGATCTCATTTTAGTTTTTTAAAAAAATAGTAATAACACAAACAGCAAAATCCCAAACAAAACAAATTGAGGGGGAAAAAAAACCAAAGTCACTACCAATACATACACAGTCACAAACAACTGTTGTTGGTGACTGCAAGTGGTGACCAAAGCAGAAGTACTCTGGAGAACAAAACACCCTGTTGTATCTGCACATCTACTGATGTGTTAAGCCTATTTCCACTCTCTCCTGGCTGTTTCTCTGAGGAAATAATTCATGATAGAAAACAAACAGCCAGATGAAAAATGACACACAGTAGGGAACTGAACATCAGTACCTTGTCTCAGAAGAGAAGCCAAGCCATTTAAACAAAGAAGAGGAGAACAACAGTACATGGCACCTGATAAACTGTAATTCAGGAAAGATGTTTCTGTCTTGAAGAGCTCTCAAGAGTCTCTCTTGCTGAAGGATAGCACAGAAATTTCAAGACTGCATGCAGAGAAATGCAGTGGAATGTGTCATTTGATGTATGCCTAATGCAAGAGATGGATTAATTATCTGAATAACATGGTTGAGATACCGCTGTCTTCCTGAAGATGTTTGTATGACTTGTGTAAGTGTATTTTTAATGACTACTTTAAATATGCCTCTGCTTTTACTTGCAAATACATTTTCAGGCATTTCAAACAGCAAATGATCTTCCATTGCCAAGCATGCCTTCAAAGGCAGTTGTCCAGTCACTGTTACTATGGACTAACCGTGACTGTAAACTCATCCAGTTTTCATTTTCCCCTGCTAGTTCATTTTGCACATTTCAGCACTCTGACCTTCTTCTATGCATCAAAGCTCCACCGAGGCAACAAAACAGTGTTCAGTGCCTCAGCAGTCATCACTGGCTGCAGTAAAACATTCTTGTAGGGCAGGATCAGGAGTCCCACCACAAAGCATGCTTAATCTGGCATACAGAAATTATCCTCTGTTCATTCCCAAATACTACCTCCTGTGACTGACACCGTTTAAACTGCCAGCAGTGTTTGCCTCAACCTTTGCCTTCTTTTTATCAGACTGAATTTGTTCCACAAGCCCTCTGGGGAAAAAATGCTACTATTTACATTTTTCCTAAGTTTAAAGTATTTCCATAGTTGAACAGCTTTTGCTTTAACAGCCTTTGGGGTTTAGTTCAGTTAGCATACATAAAGAAAATATTTCAAAGTTCTTGTTCCACATCATCTTTTCTGATTGTAACTTTAGGCCTCTGTATATGAGTTGTTATTTAGATGACATCTAAGGAAAAGGACAGCTCTATGTGAAGTTAAGGAAAAGCTTCAAGTGTCATTTTGAGGCACATATCAGAAAAGATTATTTGCTCTTTGATTTCTTGTTAAAATGTGATTTCAACATTCACATGACTAGTCTGCATTCTAAGTCCTCTGCCCAAAGTCAGTTTTACTGCAGAGATGCTGACCAGCTGGAGGTGATCACCCTTTGGCCCCGCTCCTCCCCAGTCTCGGCTCCCTCAATGACTACCACCGCGCATGGAATGTGTGATCCAAGTCCCATCATATAGTTTAGACTCTGTGCTTCAAGCTAATTGCTTTCTCTCTTTTGTCCCCATTCCAGTTAAGTAGCAATGTTACCATGGATACCCTGCGTTTATAGCTTACTTCAGTTACAAGACATAATTTGTACATTTTAATTTACTCAAACCCCAAACCATTTTACAATAAGTGAAGAAAATAAGGAAGGAAAGTGAGCATAGGTCATGTTTCACTTTAAAAAGGCTGGCTGTTTCCAGTTTCCCTCATACCTGCAGTAAAACCATTAATCATCATAAACCCATTTTGTCCAAAAGGAGAAGTAATACGTTTTTCCATGTAAATCACTTCATTGCCATGACAGAATGATGTCAGACAATCTAAATAGGTGATCTAATCAATTTTCCTTTTGGAACATCTCTTAGGATTAAAGGTGGGGACACACACAGGGTGTGATTGATTATCAGTTACTGGTAAGAAAAATCCAGTTTTAATTTCTGTAAAATAGACCTAAATACTATATTGGCTCAGATATGCCTTTACAGACTGAGAAAAATGTACACATAACTCGAGCGTGGAGCAATAAGAACTAAAGACCTTTCTAGAACAAAAATCCAGCTCCAGCTAATAGTAAAATTTTCTGAAATTTCTAAAAAGCAATTAAAATAAAAATTAGCTGTGTAAGGTATATAATTTCATTCCTCTTCTTAAGGACCATTTATGATCAGTAATCCAGCATTTCATGTTCACCATGTGTACATGCATATACACTTGAACACACAAATTAGCTTTTCATCTAATTTGGCTACCAGCATAAGAATTCTCAAACAATGGAACTGTAGTACAGGTGAATACCTCAAAAGGAACCAACCTTTCCTGATCTGCATCCTATAGTTTAACCAAAATGCAGCTATTTACTGAAATCCTGCAGCAACATGTTAAACAAGCGTGTGTATATATATATATATATGTATATATATTTGGCATAATGGAAAATGGCAGGACTGTGAAAAACTAAAAGTCAAAGCTGTTACTTCCCGTTTCTTTGTACAAGATCTCTCCAAGTCAAGCTTTGGAACAAATTGCTGATTGCACTTTAAACCCTTTTCCTCAATTCAAAGCTGCACTCCTACGCCTGACCTTCCTGATGAGCTCTGGGTGCCCATCTGACCCCTGCTGTCACTGTGACAGTGTCATCCTTAACCTGACCAACAGCTGCCTGTACAAAGAGGAACCTATCAGGAACTGGGCCCTGCAAAGGGCAAGGTCTTCTGGATATCAGAGCAATCTCCAAGCAAAGGACAGCACAGTGTGAATGAAGGCAAGGTAAGAGGGCAGGAGTGGTGAGACCCCTCATTCATTTTCAGAGGCAGCAAGCCGTCTGCAAGCTCAGCTTCTCATGCAAGCACAGCCTCAACTCTTCTTCCTTGCTGATTTTTAAATTTACCCTATCACAGTTTCCTCTGTAAATACATATTTATATTTATCTAGCTATCTATATCTTTGATTCATTACAGCAGGAAAGTTTCCTGGTGGAACCAACCTAATCCTTTCAACAAAGATGTCTATTCACTTTTGTTCAGCTTGGTTCAGTCACCAATTTTAATTACCTCTAGGTGTGCCACGTGGTGATGGTGCGATGGGGCTCTGCTGCTTGGTCAGTCCAGATTGAGCAGGCTGGCTGAGAAGGCCCACGGGCACGAGAAAGGTCTTCCGTGGCTCTCAGGAAGTCATCAGGTGGTCAGCAGCCACCTGGGCAAGGCAGGGTCCAGGTCTGCGGGCTGGCGCAGTCCGATTGCGCACTGTGTATAGCAAGGGGTCGGCCCTCGGGCTGGCACGGCGGGCCAGCAAGTCCCCGTGTCGCAACTCGTTGCTAGGTCGTTACCCATATTCGGGTTCGGCTGAGCTCAAGCGAGTAGCTGTATCCCGGCCTAGGGGCAAGCTCTTTTCAGTCCCACGGCTCAAGCAGGCAGGGTGAGGGCTGCCGGTCGTAAGCAAATCCCCAATTACGCGCAATGTAAAGTGTGGTGGCACACAGAAGCACGTAAAGCACACAGGTAGCGAGCAAAACAAAATCAGCAGCAGCAAACAAGCAATTTTGTTAGGGTTTTAAGCATTTTGGTGAGTGTCTTTGACCAACAGCAACAGGTAAAACCACCCCTAGAACCCATCCTGAATGATTTCTCCAATAGAGGAAGATGCAGGGGCCTAGGATCGTGACCTGTGTTTATCACAAAACAAAGCAAGCTGCAAAACAAGGCCAAATAGGGGCTCTGTGCTAGACTGAGAGGCGCCAAAGCTTTTGTCTGCTTTCCTGCTTCTTCCATGCCGGAAGAAGAAGTGGGAAGGGGGGGGCAAGGTGGGTATCCAGGCAGGTGTTTAGGGCATGTGATGGATATGTGTTCTAGGCATAATTTGGACTCTCCACCGTACCTTTCCAAGGGCAGGTGTAGTGAGGGTATTTTAAAGGACTATTTCATTTTATATTCTGTCATAGTTTTTTTGTGTAAGAGCGTGACAGACTTGAGATTATCTTATTTTACTCTTTTTCTAAGGAAAGAGGGCAGTAAATTAATAATGCTCTCACTAAAAGGGAGATGAAAATACCAGAAAGGTTGTACTTTAAAATGTTAAAGATACGGCATACATGAATCCTTAACATCTAATACAGACACAGGATACATAAGAATTCCCCCAAAACCTTCCCCCCAAGCAAACCACAACCACCAGGCCCCAATGCTCTTTTTCTCCCAGCCCCCATTGTCTCCTAATTGGCCCCAAACAGGTCGAAATTCACTGCACGGCCTGCGGGCTTGAAGACCGTGGCCTACCACAGAGTCCTCCTACATGGCTACCTAGTTACCAGGTAAGATCCCTCTGGAGAGTTGAAAGGGAAAGGGAGACAGGAGGGCAAATTGATCATGCTGCTTACTTTTAGAGTATTTGCAGGACTGTGGAATTGAATAACACAGTTAAGATATCCAGGGGTGACCAGTTCATCCCCAGAGAAGGATCTTGGTCTCTGCAGTTTTTTTTAGGGAGTCTGGGATAACCTGGAACCCCTCAAACAATCACATATGTGGTGTTGGGTTTTTTCCCCAGTTATATTCAGTTTATAATTAAAACTTTTTGAATCCGTGGGTGACACTACATACAGAATCATAGAGTAAGTCAGGGTTGGAAGGCACCATGAGGATCATCCAGTTCCAACCCCGCCTGCCATGGGCAGGGACACCTCACACTTTATCAGGCTGTCTAGAGCCTCATCCAGCCTGGCCTTAAACACCTCCAGGGATGGGGCTTTGATCACCTCTCTGGGCAACCCATTCCAGGGTCTCACTACCCTCATGGTGAAGGACTTCTTCCTAACATCCAGTCTGAATCTACCCATGTCTAGCTTTGTTCCATTCCCCCTTGTCCTATCACTACCTGACATCCTAAGAAGTTCCTCCCCAGCTTTCTTGTAGGCCCCCTTAAGATACTGAAAGGCCACAATAAGGTCACCTCCAAGCCTTCTCCTCTCCAGAGTGAACAGCCCCAACTCCCTCAGTCTCTCCTCATAGGAGAGGAGCTCCAGCCCTCTGATCATCCTCCTGGCCCTTCTCTGGACATGTTCCAGCACATCCATATCCCTCTTGTAATAGGGGCTCCAGAACTGGACGCAATATTCCAGATGAGGTCTCACCAGTGCGGAGTAGAGGCGGAGGATCACTTCTCTCAACTTATCTCTGGTAGGGCCTGCTACCAATCAAAGGTATTTCAGAAGGATTATATATTCTATCCTAAAAGAAATTAAGAAGACACCAAAGGAAAATCATTGTCAATTTTGCAACCCAAGGATTTTGGCAGGTCTGACTCTGAAAACATAACCCCTTTCCCCATTCATCTCTCCCTTTCACACTCCCTTTTTAGCTAGTTGGGAGGGTTTTTTAAGATTTTTTCCTCCCCAGAGACTGCTACTGACCTGAAGCAAAGCAACACATCCTTGATGACACGAAGTCTGAAATACATGGACAAAACCAGCACTACAGCAATAGATAGAAAAAGGTTTTACAAAGAAAATCACCGTACATTAGAATCGAATCCTTCTCTTCCTTCCCAAGAACATATTAGCGTAAGCAATAGTCACAAATTCTGTTTCAGAGCTGAAATGTGGAGATTTTAAGATACATACAGTTACTGATGAAAACTTTTATGTAAGCTTGTCACAAAGTAAAATTGTTGTCACTAATTACAATATAAGAAAGAAATTAAATATGACAGTAATCTGCATTGTCAACGCCAGCAGAATTTAGCCTGGATGTACATGGACACTATGAGAATGGAAAAGCAGTAATAGGTGTAAGTACAAAAAAAACCCCTACATTATACAAAGAGAAGTTAAGAGATAAAAACATTTACTGGGGAAAGTAAAAGTTTTCTGTGCTGTAAGCAAAAATTTTAAGGATCGTGGTGGTGTCGCTAAATGAAGGAGTGACAGAAGTTTTCATGCAGGAGACAAACCAGGATGGATACATTCCTCCTCCTGTCTATCCAACTTTTTAATAAACATAAAAAAATCCTAACAATCTTAAAGTTACACCTCTGTCATTAAGTTAAATGCTTTGTTTATTTTCAGTCACATATAGGACTAAGATGTTGGTATTATCCCATTACTTGGATGTTAATATATTTTAATATAGTCTATTTACATCAAATAGACTTTACAGTCTATTGATTTAGGCAATGAGTCTCAACACCGTTATTAGCCCAAGCTTCTGGCAGGACTTTTTCCTGGAGGCTAAATGGCTTCTTTCCAAATTGCACCTTGGCAGAGATCTTTGCTGTGCTTAGACTTGTGGGATTTCCTTATTTTTGTACCTCTAAGTCATTAAGCAACAATACAATATTTATTACATCTAATGTCTTGGGGTTTACAGTAATTATTCTAGTAATATGGTGACTTATGGTACCTTAAGTTTTAGAATGTCTTTTACATTTTGCTCCCATGTACTGTATTACCTTCCAACTTATGTGTCAGTCTCAAAGCTTTACATAGTAACTATAGGTACACTGTACATTCTGAGTGTGAGACCTTCCTACAGCAGAAGAGTGTATTTTGATACCAGTTCTCACTACAAATAATATCAGAGAATATAGTAACTGCTCTAGATTATTTTACAGCTCATTTGAAAAGGTTGGAATAATACAGTAACATCTAAGATGACTTGAACTATGTGTATACACACTGAGACAGGTTTGATTTATAGCAGCTTTATCTTAAATTAAAAAATTAATTATAGGGAACACATGTGACAAATAGGTACATTTTCAGTGCTAAGATTCAGAATTCGTCTGCTGAAATGAGCTACTCCCCCACCACAACTGCCCTCTGTGCAAATCTGAAGCAGTTAAAAGGTTCTGTGTTTGGAGTTTAAGTCTGAAGATATGTACAAACATTTAAAATTAGCTATTTCTGAGGGCACTAAACCAGAAATGTACTATATGCTAAACTAATAAATATGAAGCTTCCCTGCTATTAGGCCTGTGCAGAGACAGAACATGGAGCCCAGAATACCTGAACACTCAACTATTAAAGTAAACAAGGGACACATTCAAAACTCAGTTAATTTGTCAACCCGACAGCAGCTGGAAGATTTCTGCATGCAAAATAGAGAAGCATCTGGCTATCAAGAATATTAAGACCTTACCTATTGATCTCTTTTCATCTGCTTACATTAATTCAAGATGTTAAAATGCCCCAAAAATGGTGATTAAAGATCCCATGCATATAAAATTCAAATCTCAATGAAGCAATAAGGAGACAATACAAAACAAAACTGGCAAAGAGTTCCCAAATAATGGATTGAAAACCTATAAAGACCAGAAAGCTGACTGCTAGAAATGGTGGACTCTATGGTTTATTTAAAAAATGAGAGGAAAATGAAATGCATTTTGTTAAGAAGGACTTTAAGGAGGAAATCACTGTAAACAGAGATAAGGAACTAGAAAAATGTGTTTGTATTTCTACTACATGTTTGGTTTTAAAAAGGGCCAAGCTACAGAACTGCCTACAAATGTAGGTGAGGTGTACCTTCTCTAACAAGGATCTGTAGTCCCTTCAAAACTGGCTTTCATATACTAAATCCCTGCAGCAGATTCATTTAAATTAGAAACTGGAAGACTTCACAGCATAAGCCAACACAGATCGCTACACTAACTAGGCAGCTTAAAGATACAAGCCTTATTTTACTTTTATTTATTAATTTTGAAGAGAGCAGGATGAAAATCAAGTCTCAAACACCTACTTTTATTCTTCCAGAAGTAATTTAACTATAGCAAGGGCACTACCTTTCTCCAGTACCTTTCTTCCTTTTTATAGTGCTAGCATAGAAATTTTATGGCTTGAAAATGAGATGTAAATAGAAATAGCTATTATTCTATGTCAGGAGCAAGGAGATGACATTTGAGGAGAACCTGTTCACATTAAAAGCCAGACTAAATTATGTCTTGACCCATACCACACTGTGATGCTATCAGAGTCTGGCTGTGTGCCAGTCATCCTCAATGTCATCTCTGCAATCTAAATTTGGCTACAGAATAGAATAGAATCAATCAGGTTGGAAGAGACCTCCAAGATCATCCAGTCCAACCTATCACCCTGCCCTATCCAGTCAACTAGACCATGGCACTAAGTGCCTCATCCAGTCTTTCACTAAGTGCCTCATCCAGTCATCCTGCCTCATCTATTAGATATATATAGAGAGAAAAAAAAAAGAAAAGTACAACAAAAAGTTTATCAACAATGGTGTGTTGCTTTCTTTCTAAATTTAGAGAAAAGAAATAAAACATTATTTTAATAGTTGCAGCAATCAATGTCATTAAGAGTGAATAATTCATAACTGTGAGAAATACCAATAGAAGTGCAGAAGTGATTTCCAGTTGCTGGAAAATCTGCCTAGTCTTTCCAAAATCATGCATCATTCCCACAATCAGACTCATTATTCATTATGGGGCTCTGCCTGCGTGGAAATTGTGACTGAGATAATCACAAGATCACAGGATGTTAGGGGGTGGAAGGGACCTCTTGAGATCTTTGAGTCCAACCTCTCTGCCAGAGCTGGACCATATAATCTAGCACAGGTCACATAGGAACACATCCAGATAAGTCTTCAAAGTCTCCAAAGGAGACTCCACAACCTCTCTGGGGAACCTGTTCCATTTTTCTGTGACCCTTACAGTAAAGGTCTTCCTCATGCTGAAGTGGAGCTGCCCATGCTGTTGTTTACATCCACTGCCTCTTGTGTTATCAAAGTTCACAAGTGAGAAGAGGCTGTCCTTTCCTTCTTGACACACAGCCCTCATATATCTCTATACATTTATTAGATCCCCTCTCAATCTTCTCCTCTCCAGACTAAAAAGCTCAAGATCTCTAAGCCTTTCCTCATAAAGCAGTGCTCCAGTCCCTTCATCTTCCTTGCAGCCCTCTGTTGGACTCTCTCAAGTAAATCCCTGTCCCTCCTGAACTGGGGAGCCTGGAACTGGATGCAGTAGTCCAGATAGGGCCTCACTAGAGCAGAGTAGAGGGGCAGGAGAACCTCCTTCGACACACTCAATGCACCCCAGGATTCCATTGGCCGTCTTGGCCACAAGGGCACATTGCTGTCCCATGGATAACTTGTCCACCAGGACTCCCAGGTCCTTCTCCACAGGGTTGCTCTCCAGCAGATCACCTCCTAACCTGTGCTGGTGCAGTTTATTATTCCTTCCCAGGTGCAGGACTTAGCACTTATCCTTGTCGAACCTCATTGGGTTCCTCTGTGCCCAGCTCTCCAGTCTGTCCAGGTCTCGCTGAGTGGCCACACGGCCTTCAGGTGTGTCAGCCAAGCCTCCCAGTTTGGTATGGTCTGCAAGCTTGCTGAGCAGACATTGTCTGTCTGTCTGTCACCTCATCAATGTCATTGATGAAGATGTTGCACAGGAACAGACCTAGCACTGATCCCTGGGGCGCTCCACTAGTTACAGGTCTTGATCTGGACTTGGCACCATTGATCACCACTCTTTGTACTCTATTGTTTAACCATTTTTTTAATCCATCTCACTGTCTGTTCTTCTATTCCACACTTCCTGAGCTTGCTCACAAGGATGTTATGGGAGACAATGTCAAAAGCCTTGCTAAGGTCAGGGTAGACTACATCTGTTGGTCTCCCTGCATTTACCCATTTGGTGACCACATCATAGAATGCTATTGGATTAGTGAGGCATGATTTCCCCTTGGTAAATCCATGCCGACTACTCCTGACAACTTTCTTCTCTTCATGTGCCTAGAAATGACCCTCAGAATGAACTAAGAGAGGAGGGCAGAGGAAGAGAAGGAAAAGTTCTTTTTGTTACTGTGTATCATTTGAAAAGCGTTTCACCAAATGCTTTGAATCATTTGTCTAAAATCATTAGACTAAAAACTATTAAAGTATGACAGGGCAGCACTGCAAATGGAATATACCGATTTAAAACAACACATATGCTTATTTAATCATATCATGACCATCTACAGAAAGTTTTCATCTCCCTTTTCCTGACTACACCTTCCACAAAACACACCTGTAAACTCTCTATTGATAAAAGTCATTTCTAGGCCAGTGCAGCTGTGACCTCCTGAGGGAGTTCAGGAGGTAATTTAGGCAAAATTCCTATCCTCAGAAGACCACAGAAGTCTGAATGTGTGTGCTGAACATCCTTCACCTCCTCTTTATAGCAGCTTTTACAAACAGGAAGACGATCATTAAATCCCCTTATGCTTATCTTTTGGACTAAATACCATCCTAACTTCTTTGTCATAGGTTAACTCAAAAGAATAACATTTGAGAAAGAAACCAAAGACAAGTTGAGAATTACTGATTAATGGGAAACATAAAGCAAAAACTTTCTAGCTCCCTAGAAGCTATTTGGCTATTCTTAAGCTATTTGGCTATTCTTTAGCTATTGTCAGGAAAAAACCCAACCCAAATCCACCTGTGCATAAGGGTCAAGAAATCTTCATTTGTTTCGGAGTATTCAGAGACTCTGTACTGACACAATTCCTAAATTTTATTGAGGAAATAAATTATCACACTTGATAGTTTAAAAAATACTCATTAAAATGTCAAGCACATGCACACATTCTATGATTTTTACCATGTAAAAGAGGTCTTGCTGAAAAAAAAAACCAACAACCAAATAAAACCCCATGAATTAGTTCTGAGAAGGATTATTTAACAATAAAGGAAAAGCTTAGCTAAAAGGTTTTAGCATTAAAGGTTGAAATGGCATGTGAGCGTCCAGTGTGGGAATGATGAATTGGCACTCAGCATTAGAACTACTGCCAAGTCCAAATGAAAACTTCAATCACATAACCTGGAGTAGAAAAGGCAAGGTATGTGTTCATAACGTTTTTCTGAGGGGAAAAAAAAAAAAGACAGGAAGATTTGAGAGTATTATCAAGACACAAAAAGACAGGAAGATTTGAGAATATTATCAAGACACAGGTAGCAGCAGAGACCTGAACCCTATTGCTTGGAAGTTCTAAGAAAGGATGTTTTATTCAGCAAGACACTATCACTGTGCCTTTTTGGTTCTGATCTCTCCTTATCTTGTGCAGGCTTATCAATTTTTAGAAGCAAATCCTGTAGGACTTTTGCCAGACATCAAGTCACATGCTTTTAGCCCAAGTGTGCTGACAAGAATTTGGCGGCAATATTAACATACACCTGAAAAGTCCTTGTGAAAAATGCAGTGAGTAACAATTCTAATGACTTTGTGGAAGGACAGAACACCCACTGTGTCACCAAGGTTATCAAAGATAATAAGCATAAGAGGGGGGAAAGAATCAAATTGCAGTTTCTGGAAAAGAAGGCTGGTTTGGGTTCCTCCCCTCCAACATAAATGTGGAAATCTGCCCTGAAAACATGTCTCATCTACATCCAGAGAGATTAGAAGAACATACAGTTAGTGAAGCATATAGTCTGTGTGCTCCATTCCTGGTTCACCCTCATTAGGACTGATCTAGAGTAGTGAAAAATACAGCGTATGCACTGATTCATCCCAGGCAGGAGAGTTCTGAGCTAAGTGGAACAGAATATAAAGAATTCATGGCACTGGTTGATCTTGTTTTAGAAAGGCTTTTCTTTCAGTGGCTGCTCACTTGCTTGTTTTATCGGGATTAGTATCTTTATTTTAAGGGGTTTAGATGTTACGTGTATAAAGGAAAGCCATACAGAAATGCCACTAAATCTGCAACTGCTGCATGTGTCACTGTCCTTTTCTGCGTTGACATGGGAGGGACTGCAGTGATAGCAAAGGCTCTAGAGACACCAGATCAGGTTTTACATTTCTTTTCCATTTGGTGAATACTTGCTTCTAATACAGAAATAAATGACCTACTGCACTTGCAAATCAGTGCCTGTCTTCTTGAAGAAGGTACTCGCAGCTGCAGATGTCTGTAAGAAAAAAAACTTCCGTGGAAGGAGAAAATAAAGTATGCAAACTGAAATTGCTCCAAGGGAGAGACAGCAGCTCAAGACAGCAGCTCTTTCCCAGCAGGAATTTCAGTAAGCAATCAGAATGAGTCATTATGATACAGGTCTGTGAATCAGACAATTCAAAGCCACACTGGGATGTCAAACCACTGACATATTTTTGCTCTGTATGAATCCATACAAAGACAAAAAAAGTATTGTCCAGCTCTTGTTAGACTCTCCCAGCAACTTTCTGATGGAGTTTTTGTTGTTGTTGTTACTTGGTTGTTGGGTTTGTTTTGTTTTGTTCAAATTTGTTACTGCATGTCTGCTTTCAGCCAAGTTTTGATCCTTAATAAAGTGACTGAATTTGTTTCAGGCTTTTATCTCTGCAATAATGTATTAATTTTGTGGCAGAGGATACATTATCATGTAGATGTGGAGTTTACTGATTCCTTATCTGGCTTTATTAACAATTGCTATAACCAGACTTTGAACAGAATAGATGTATAACAGATCAGCAGAGATCAGGCATGTAACAAGATATAAAATGTGATTTCCCATCACTAATCTGCTCTCTAGTCATAACTCCGCTATGATATTCTTTAACCTACAAGAGTGGCAAGAAAAATAATTTCCCACAGCAACAAAAGTAAGGCATAATTTTGCTACTGAGAAGAACAGTTGGAAAAAGAATGATGGAAATTTATTTTTATGCTACTTCTACAGGAAACCTGGGATTGGAATAATACAGATACCACTGACTCTACCATAGGATCTGCAAGATTGTACATAAATTACACATCAGTGGAAGTCAAATCCTGATCTAACTGATACCAAGAGCTCTACCTGTCGAAAGTAAGACACGGTGAAATACATCAATTTCTTCATGTGTGTGGAGTCCAGTGATTAACAGCTGTGCAAAATGAATGAAAAAATATCTCACAGGTGCTGGCAGTGTGAGAAAATGTCTGAGATTTGAAGAATTCTGTTGTTTGCCTTTGGGGACTGTATAAGAATGGGTTGGTGTCCTCCAGCACTCTGAACACCTGCTCAGAACTTTGTCAGAGTCTCTCCTTTGGGCAGTCAGGAGAAGTAAAGAGATCAACAGAAGCAGTGCCAAAGGACAGGGAAATGAGTCATCCTAGTCCACTGTTAATTATCTCATCTATTCTTCACTGTGTCAAACTATATAGTGAATATTGACAGGCGTTTTGAGGTAGCTTGCAAAAGTGATCATTTACCTCGATTTTATTCTTCCCAGGACAGAAAATCCTCAAAGAAATTATCAGTTTGAAAGATTTAGAGAGAAACCCATAGAGAATGTGAAAATTAATTTTTGCACTCACTTGAGGTTACTAAAGGCCAGTCAGACTTACTGGTGTTTTAAGGGTGAATGTTTCCTCTGTGTCTGCTTCCCTCCATTATAATCTAGTTGTTAATTTTGATATAATCTTTTTTACTTTGCAACTTCAAACATTTCAGTAAGTTTCACCTACCTCAAGCTGTGGAGAACCAAGAGCATCCTCAGTGGTACTGTATATTATTCAAACCACATTTGGAAATACTACCTTAACATTTGTTCATCACATTCTCTATTCCTCTAGTATTTTAATTTTAGCACATGGCAAAACTACACTAAACTTTTGCTTAAGTAAATTCAAACTGAGACGGCAAAACTAGAAGGAGGCAAAAAAGTACTTCTCTGACATATGAAAATCATTAAATAAGGCCTTGCTCAAAACATACATTTCAGAGAAAAAAAAACGAAGCAAAACACAAAAACAACTAACCAGAACAAGAAACATTTTTGTGCCCTTGTTAAATAAGATAAATTGCACCTACTTTGCTTAGAAGCCCAAGCTAAAGAACATTCACAAAACAGCCACAAAAACACATCAGGTATTTTTCAGTTTATTCATATGGAATAGTCCATAATTTATACACACAAAATCCTACTTTCATCCACAGTACTCATCAATTCTTACATTATAAAAAAAGTATCATCTTTATTTTCTCAGCATACACAAAATCTTAGCAAAGTCAAAAGCCACAGAGGTATCTCGAACTTTTGAAGACCAACATAAAAAGCAGCACCGTGACTCTTGAACACAATTGGAATTGCTTCCTGCAAGCTTCACTTTTTCCTGGTGAAAGATGGTGTGGTAGGACTTCAACTATGTTTGCAGAATATGAAACTTCCATTGTTTTCTGCTTGTCATAATCAGTCTTTCTGATTAACCTAACAGTTTCCTGCCAGCAGCGTCTTGCAGTGATGACACAGTAGAAGCATGGTAGCTTCCTTGAACTGGTTGTGAAACACATGCATACCAAAACCATGAACTAGCCATTCTTTTATTAAAATGTGAGGTAATCTCAAAACCACATTTCTGTGTAGAGATAACCAGGCACTTCTCACACTCTCTGTTCCAAAATATAATCATGTCACTGAGTGTATTGGTTTTAGCTGACTGGCCCACTCATAGGGATGAGGGACGGGGCATGGGAACACAGAGCAACAGAGTAAGCTGGATCATATATTTTACAGCATGCTAACATCATGCTCACTGCATGACAGGAAAGGGGTTGGCTGGAGTTTATGGGACTTGTAATATATTCTAAGGCTTTGTAAAGTTTCCCATTCTATTGGGTTTTGTGTGTGTGTGTTCCTTCCACAGTTTTTGGTCTGGGCTATTGTCTCTTTTGTTTCAGTTTTGGCTTGCGCATGGCAGCAACGTTTTCTTGTGGTTTCATCTGCTGTTTAGGCTGGTACCTTTTCTCCTGTTGTTTTTGGGTTGGTTGGGAGTTTTTTGGTTTGGTTTGGGTGTGGTTTGCTGGGTTGGTAGGCTGGTACCTTTTCTCCTGTTGTCTTGGGTTGGTTGGGAGTTTTTTGGTTTGGGTGTAGTTTGCTGGGTTGGTAGGCTAGTACCTTTTCTCCTGTTGTTTTTGGGTCAGTTGGGGGTTTTTTTGTTTGGTTTGGGTGTGGTTTGCTGGGTTGGTAGGCTGGTACCTTTTCTCCTGTTGTCTTGGGTTGGTTGGGAGTTTTTTGGTTTGGGTGTAGTTTGCTGGGTTGGTAGGCTAGTACCTTTTCTCCTGTTGTTTTTGGGTCAGTTGGGGGTTTTTTTGTTTGGTTTGGGTGTGGTTTGCTGGGTTGGTGGGCTGGTACCTTTTCTCCTGTTTTGTGTTGGTTGGGGCTTTTTGGTTTGGTTTGGGTGTGGTTTGCTGGGTTGGTAGGCTGGTACCTTTTCTCCTGTTGTTTTTGGGTCAGTTGGGGGTTTTTTTGTTTGGTTTGGGTGTGGTTTGCTGGGTTGGTTTTTGTTTTGTTGGTGTTGTGGGTTTTCTAAAGATAGGCGACAGAAATTAAACTCTCAAATCAAATTGGAGAGAAAATACAGAATTGTATTTAGAGAGAGAGAGATAGAATAGAGTCAATCAGGTTGGAAGAGACCTCCAAGATCATCCAGTCCAACCTAGCACCCAGCCCAATCCAGTCAATCAGACCATGGCACTAAGTGCCTCATCCAGTCTTTTCTTGAACACCCCCAGGGACGGTGCCTCCACCACCTCCCTGGGCAGCCCATTCCAATGGCAAATCACTCTCTCTGTCCAGAACTTCCTCCTAACATCCAGCCAAATACAAGCGATCCAGCCAAGATACAGCGATAGATCTTACAAAGCGATTTCCCCATCCATGGCAAACCCCCTTGAAGTTTGCCCCATCCCCAGTGCTCCAATCCTACCCCTCCCCCGGGGGAGCCACAGGACTCTATGGGAACGCACTGGCAGATACCACATACCTACGCGCGTCCCTGCCCCTGTGCCGCACAGAGCGGCGCCACAGCTTACTCCCTCCCGAGCCTGCCCCACTCTCTCTCCCCGCCCCGCTGCCTCCCTGCCCCGCCCCCGCCCCCGCCCCCGCCCCGCGCGAGCGCCTCGGGACTCTGCTGGGGCGCGCGGCGGCGCGTGGCACGGGCTCCTCACCCCTGCTACTGCGCCTGCGCGCCGCCGCTTCTTCCCGGCGTGCCCGGCGACGGTGTCATGGCTGCTCCCTGTGGCCGGTTCCCGCACATGGGCTGAGGGGTTGCCGGCAGCACCTGTCAGCGCAGCGATCGCTCTGGGCAGCCGCGAGCGACCGAGGCGGCGGCGACTCGGGCAGTGGTGAGGAGCGGGCGAGGGCAGCGGGACCATGCTGGCTCTGGAGCGCTCCTTGCTGAGGGGCTTCCTCAGCCCAGCGGAGTCACTGGAGTGGAAGCAAGGCGAAGTCGCAGCAGCAGGTGAGGGGAGGTCCCTTCCCAGCGCGGGAGAAGGTGCTCGGTCGTTGCCGTGGGTGTGCGGGGCCAACAGCACCTCCGCTGGCCTCAGGCTAAGCTCGGACGGCGGCTGGCGGCTCTCTGCACCGTGCTCGCCGAAGGCAGTCGCGTTCCCGTCGCCTCCTGTCTTTTCTGCCCCTTGCCGGGTTTGAAGGGCCCTGCTGGTGCTACAGGGCGGGAAAAGCGCGGTGGGCTCGTCCGCCTGGAACAGCGACGCTACCCGCAGGGCTCAGGAGGGAGGTGCGGTCGCAGTGCCGGGACCCTCCTGAGTTTTTCGCTCGCTGCCTGCTGGTATGACAGGGCTTCACGGGGAGAGGCTGCGGCCGCAGCAGCACTTACCCTGCGCGGGGTCCGGCTTGGCGACACTCCTCAGGGTTTCGGTCACAGTCCTTCCTTCCAGTGCCTTGTGAGTGCCAAAAATGAAAGACGTCTGTTTGAATTCGGCATTGATATGAAAGTCGTTCATGTAGAAGAACATGGGAGCGAAAGCTCTGTCATGAGCTATCTGTGCTATGTTTTATTAGTGACTAAGTGATAGTTGTTTGAAGGAACAACAGAATGTAGCTTCTTGAGGGACTCGATTAAGCTGTTGCTGACCCAGCTTTCCCGTAGGGGAACACAGCGGGGTTTAAAATAGATTTCTCATTAAAATACTCTTCCATATTTCAGACAGGCTAGAAATATGGCTATGCTCGAGTTCTGTGCCACCATGCTTAAAACATTTGAAACACTCATTTATCCTTACCCAAACACCTGGTGAATTTAGAGGGACTGCACAGAGCTACTCAGATCCATTTATGTTAATTCTTATTCAGCCATCGCTGTACTGCTCAGGAATGTGAGGTGATGGAACTGACATCTGTCACGTGTGTTATCTTTTCAGCACAGGTTGTGTACGCTGTTGGTGGTGCATACCCTTTGAGGTGTGTATTTACGTTTTTTGAAGTAGCATGCTGCTATAAGACGTGGAGAAAAGTATCTTGGCATAGGGATAGAAAGCGGTGGGGTTTGTGGTGATTCTTAGTCATCACTTTCACAGGCCCTTACTTCTGATGATCCTGAAACTACATTTAAAGTCTTATGACCTTGATTTTTTTATGGTATCTTACAAAAAGCTAAGCACATATGTGCTTACAATTACTTTGTAGTGTAACTGGAAAGAGAAAACTTCCTCATTGCTGTCTACAACTACCTGAAGGGAGGTTGTAGCCGGGGGGGTTGGTCTCTTCTCCCAGGCAATCAGCAACAGAACAAGGGGACACAGTCTCTAGTTGTGGCGGGGGAAGTATAGGCTGGATGTTAGGAGGAAGTTGTTGCCAGAGAGAGTGATTGGCATTGGAATGGGCTGCCCGGGGAGGTGGTGGAGTCACTGTCCCTGGAGGTGTTCGAGAAAAGACTGGATGAGGCATTTAGTGCTATGGTGTAGTTGTCTGGCTAGGGCTGAGTGATAGGTTGGGCTGGATGATCTTGGAGGTCTCTTCCAACCCGGTTGATTCTATTCTATTCAATATTCTTCATTAGTGTTCTTGTAGCCAATAGTCATTGTGTAAACTACAGCATCACCTGTTTGGGCAACTATAATCCAATATTGAATTTGTTGAAGGAAAGTCTCTCTAAAGCATAGATTGGAGAAAGTTTCTTGTTATTTCTGCTCTCTGTGATGGTATGGCATCATCAAGGCTGCAGAACCATTATTACTCTTCTCTCTGTGCCCTTCCAGGTACAGCTTAAGGTGTTTGCTTTTTAAATCATCTAGCACAAATCATTTCTTGCATCGTTCAGTTGATCATTGTTATAAGGAATAAAAGTGAACTGTGTTCAGCAGTCTGGTCCAGGGAGGTTTGAATTAATGTCTTTATATCATACATGTGTGTGTTTATTTTTGTTCTGGCCAAGTCATTCATCTCTGCTATTAAAGTTGGCTCTGTGCTCAGTCTTCCTGTATGTCTGAAATGTAGAATACTTGTTTTAGCTGGATGAGCTTGGAGTTAGTATTTAGTTTACCCCTACCTGTATGGATCCATGTCTATACTCAGTGTTGAATTGGCTAACTCTGATCTTAATAGTAGTGTAGCTATGGTAACAGTTGAGTATAGGGGACCTGTGGTCCCCAGCTGGAATCACAGAGTAGTGTTAAGGCACCTGTCCTATGCAGACCTCTGCATTTCCTCAGCTGTCCATTACTAGCACCTGCACCAGCTAGTTTAAAACCAGTTAGTATATCTACACGAATTGCAGCCATAGCTGTAGTGTATGGAGATACTAATTTTGCTCAAGAATAGACATTTTTACAATGTTGAAGTTTCTTTAACAACCACTGGATTAATTGCACTGTAGCATATAAAGAAAGGATGATACCTTCTGTGAGCAAAATTGTCACCTGGGTCAAGAATTTAATGGGTTTGAAGCTTCTTAGAAAATAAATGCATAGCATTTAATTGCTTCTGTTTATCTTGAAGGGTTTCAGTGGAGAAGCATTCATGCACCTCAATCCACCGAAATACTCCTATGAATCTGATTCCATATCTCATTGAGATAAATTTATCATAGGAAAATAATTCTTTTATAATGTCACAATCATAGAATCATAGAATGGTTTAGGTTGGAAGGGACCTCAAGGATCATTCAGCTCCAACCCACTGCCATAGGCAGGGACACCTCCCACTAGAGCAGGTTGCTCAAGGCCTCATCCAGCCTGGCCTTAAATGCCTCCAGGGAGGAAGCATCCACAACCTCCCTAGGCAACCCATTCCAGTGTCTCACCACCCTCACTGTAAAGAACTTCCTCCTAACATCCAGTCTAAATCTCCCCTCTTCCAGTTTAAACCCCTTCCCCCTCGTCCTGACATTACTAGACCTTGTCAATAGTCCCTCCCCAGCCTTCCTGTAGGCTCCCTTCAGATACTGGAAAGCCACTATAAGGTCTCCTCGAAGCTTTCTCTTCTCCCAGCTGAAGAGCCCCAACTCTCTCAGCCTGTCCTCATAGCAGAGCTACTGCAGCCCTCTGATCATCTTCGTGGCTCTCCTCTGGACCCGCTCCAGCAGTTCCATGTCCTTCTTGTGTTGGGGGCTCCAGAATCATGTTGCCCGTTCGTTGTGAGTATTCTAAACATTTAAAGGGTGGTCTGAGTAGTTTCTGCAGTTACTTGTGAGAATTCATGCACTGCACTCTGTGAATATTGAACTGTTTTTTTTGTGTTGCGTTTCCCCTAAAAGGGTTCGCTACTCTGTGCAATTATTGCCTTATCTATAGAACTTTAGCATGCTCTTACAAGATGTTTTGGAGTAAGAAAATCCTCTTGTGATAATTGAATTCATCTTCAATAATGTTATTCTACAATGTTAGAAAAGCCATCTGTGTATTTCCCCTGAAATTTCTGTGCAAGTTTTTGTTTTGCCTTCATCTGGCAGATTGTATTTCACTGCAACATTAAGGCAAGTTCTGTAAAATTTATATTTGAATAAATTTTAATAAATTAGCACTGCCTAATTTATTAAAACAGCCTACTGCTGTTCTTTATCTTCAGTGCAACTGCACTTTTCCCTGAAAGGAGAGTGATACATGTTTTAGTTCAAATAGCTCTTATAAGACAAAGTTGCTTCAAAGTTGTCACTGATTTGTTTGGTGTTGTTATTCTTTCTTTCTCTTTTCTTTCTTTTTCCAGAAAGTGGATCATTATTGCAGTTGATTTTTGATGGGAAATATGAGGCAATATTTTCAAGTCCAGCCATCAAGGATATTTTCAGTGCATCTTTTGTGACGGAAGAGAACATTGACAGTTACTTGGAGAAACAGATTCTAGCATACATGGACTGTTCTGCAGAGGTTGATAACATGGAAAGGTGGAATTTTTTCTTTATTATATGGAAAATTAGTAGAGGCAATAATTGATTTTTGTGAAAAGCAATTTAAATACAATTTAATTGATTTTTGTGAAAGACAATTTAAAAAAAAGTATTATGTGACAAGGCCTCCAAAATTCTTCATCTGAGAGAAAAACAGAAAACAGATTTCTTGGCTTGTCTGTCCCCACTCCTTTGGGGCATCTATTTATTAGCATTGTTTTTTCACTGTATAGTATTGTGATAAGCTGCTGCCCAGGGAGGTGGTGGAGTCACCGTCCCTGGAAGTGTTCAAGAAAAGACTGAATGAGGCACTTAGTGCCATGGTCTAGTTGACTGGAGAGGGCTGGGTGCTAGGTTGGACTGGATGATCTTGGAGGTCTCTTCCAATCTGGTTGATTCTATGATTCTATGTTGGTATGTGTCATCAAGCAATTAATTTTTCTCTCTGAAACATTACATTATGTTTATGTGACTTCTTGGTGTAGAAAAGATACTGTCGTCAGGATGCATGTATTTCTGGGTATGTTTCATAGTAGGGTTGTTCTACTCTTCCCAGTGTAAAATAAGAAAGATATTATTCAGAGACACTATTCATCAATTAATTGTTTCTTCAAAAGACTTTCTTTTCTAATTGTGCTGCATATGGTAATTCTTGCTGTTAAAAGTCTGACTTTGGTGTTTACAGTTGGCTGAGTGCAAGGGCCTGAAATCTACCATGGTCGAGATAGTAGAAGCAGAAACTGTGTGTGTGTATGGGTGTTTGTTTAATTTTAAAACGTGAGGGGGAGAAAAAGGTTTGCTGAAAGAAGAGAAAAAGATAAGATAAAGACGAAAAGAAAGAGGGAGGTAATATATTGCCTATCAATGTTGAAGGTTGAGTACCTGTATCTGAGTTGGAATGTTCAGATTGTTCCTAAGCATTTTATACCTAGGTGTGGGGTTGGTTTTTGTGTTTTGTTTTCTTACTTTGTTTTGCTGTTAAATAGTAGCTGGAGTTTAGATGATAGCATAGTCTAGAGAATTTTGTCAATAGTGCTAGATTCTGTCATCTTGAAATAGTTTGTTCTGAGTAATACAAGGAAAGATAGATCAGTCATGTCTGGAAACACTGCTTGTACATGTGTTGCTACCTTTATGAACCATTCAGCTCCCTAAAGATAATGATAATCTATATCATGTCCTCACTAATACTTTATACGTATCCTGTCATGTGGTGTGTTTGTTTTCTGCTCCCTTTGTGAGCTTTTATTTGCCTGTGTATCATTTGTGGGACTCTACTGCTGCTGTCTCACTGCGGACAGTGAAGGAACTTTTTTTGGCAGGTGCTCATACTCCAGCTATTCAGCCTTTGAGGTTTTTCTTGTTGCCTCCACGGCTTTAGGAGGCATCTGAAGTCCCCTTGTCAGAATGCATGGAGGCAAATCTGCAATAGTCAGCTTTTCTGAAGCAGACAGTGTTTTCTGCCCAAAATTGCTGCCTGGAGTTTTATTCAAAATGAAAGTGTGTCATCCTCAGAATGTGTCACTATCTGCCAGAAACATTTTTTGTTTGCAGCAGTCAAGTGAATTTTGCAACCTTCATTGCTAATAATGTAAGACTTTTTGAGTTATATTAGTGCTGAAGGAAGTAAATTGTGGCTTTTTCTTGATAGAAAAACTTATACTGAAAGACAGATCATTTGCTATTTTAGGTAGGCAATGCTTGTAACACTTGATTCTCACCTAGAAAGTCACTGGAGATTTTATTACGTGGTTCTTTTTCCTACCTTCAGGCTCTATGTTCTGTGACTGCCCTATAGAAGGAATTAATACAGCTTTTGCACTCTGAACTTCCATTGCTTAAAGTGAATACGGTTTTGACTGTCTTTGTTTGTTTGTTTTTCTAAACGGGTTAAATGCTAACGTTCTTTTTCCACAGAGCAATTCAAGTGAAGTGCAGCAAAGCTCTTAAGTTCTAGCTCATAAAATTCAGTAAAACACTGTCTCTCTTGTGACTTTTAGTAGACTGTGTAAGGTCACATAGATACTTTTATGTCCTGAACTGAAAGTTGTAATTCTTGAGATGAAAAAAACTCAGTGTGAGTTGAATTCATTGGATAAAGTTAGTCTTACTCTTAGCACAATATAAACACAATACAAAGTATGCTTTTGCAATAGTGTTAAAGGAACTCTTACAGACTTCTTTTTCTGAAGCTAAAGCTGAGCAGCCTGGGGGCAAAACAGCTCAAAGTTTGGATCTAGTTTGTAATTTCTTTGGACATAGCTTGTAACTTTTTCCAATCCTGAGTCTGTTGTTCTTTAAGGGAAAAAAAAAACAGTATTTTAAATTTTGCTGCACCTTTTTGTCTCATTTTAACTGCTTACTTCCTTCCCCTGCACCAGACAAGTTTTTAGCTGTTATGGCTTAAAAATGAAGGCTCAAAGCATTCCTTACAGTAAGCCTATTGAATAGAAGACTTTGACTTTTTTTTTCTCCTGCTGTTGCTACTCAATTCAGTGGTTAACAGTTACCTCTTCCAGAAAATGTAGCTTCATAGCTGTGTTTTAAATTATCAAATTGTAGGTGATGAAACAACATCAACAAAAACACAAGAAAAAGGTGTTTTTGGAAAGCTTGATTCAAAAGAACATGAAGTTCTCATGTTTAATTCCAAAACCTAAAGGAACAAGGAAGTGAAAACTAACACCACTTGTTTTTATTGGCTGTGCATTTACTATCTTTAACATATAAATGAATACCAAACTTTGCAGAACAAATCCATACAATAGAGCTTGTAACAATTTCCCAACCTGAACACTAAATGATGGTTCTGGCATTTCTATTGCAGCATCTGACATCTGGTTAACTGGTACAATATTTATATATATTGGGGGGGAAAAGAGTGAAGAAATTCTTGCTGTTTCTGCAGCTTGCTGTGGTATATGTGCACTGAAAAAAATAACTATTCAGTGTCTAACCTTGATCTGACTCCTTTTCTGTAGTTTCTGACTCTGCAAAAGGAAAAAAAAAAAACAAAGAGAAAACTTGGAACACAAACCCTCTAACCCAACCACATCTTAAGCATAGCATGGCTATTGAGTGTTTCCTCCTGCATTTTGTTTGCAAATTCCAGCATTATGTGCAAATCCATTATTTGTTTCAAATACAAGTGCTCTATTACTCTTTATTTTGAATTTGAGCAAAATTAGAGCAATATGAATATTAAGTGGAGTGTACATATGGTAGCATTGAAAATTACCCCCAAAATAAATTTATAATAAAAGACTAGAATAGAATCAGCCAGGTTGGAAGAGACCTCCAAGATCATCCATTCCAACCTAGCACCCAGCCCTATCCAGTCAACTAGACCATGGCACTAAGTGCCTCATCCAGGCTTTTCTTGAACACCTCCAGGGACGGTGACTCCACCACCTCCCTGGGCAGCCCGTTCCAATGGCAATCATCAGACTATCTCAGAAGGTTTGAAAGCAAAATGAAGCTATATTTACAGCAAAACTAAAATGTAAAACCATAAAATACAGTGTTTATGTACAAAATGTATTTACATATATTTACAATTATTTACAGTTCAGAAATAACACACACCCCCCCTCAACAACCCCCCTGGACAAGGGAACAACGGGATAGCTCTCCACCTCCCATCCAGATATCAGAAGAGCCATACTGCTATCTACTTAGCCATAAACAAGTAGTGTCAGCCAAGGTCAGCAAAGCCATGCATAGGAATTAGCCAGCAGGCAGAGCTGAGAAAAGGGAAAAAGAACAGTTTGTGCAGCATACTTTATGTCATTCCTTTGGATTGTTAAATAGTATAAACTTAGCTTTTTTTTTTTTTTTTGCATCTAATGCCCTGTTTTTTATTGTACTTTTTTTTTTCCCCTCCTATTCAGGGTCTTTGGAATTTTCCTACTGCTTTTAATTCAGAACCAGAATAGAGTATTAGTTTTAAACTACTACAGTATCTGAGCATGGATCACAGTCCTACTAGAACAGTGTTGCTTTTCAGTCTGCACAGAACAGTAATTTTCAGGCAGCCTTCAAGAGGTGAGCATTTGCAGGTGTGCATTGTAGGTGTGAAAAGCAGTCAGGCAGACAATTAAATTTTTTTCTTAGGGAAAAAACAGGGAAGAGGCAGGGGAGGCTATTATTTTCAGGTATTAGAGCTTGAAATTGATTTTTCTGATACAGATTGAGTGATAAGGAGACTGGAAGTTGGTCATGGATATAAAAATGGAGAAAAAAAAAATTGGTGATCATTTTTCTCAATTTCAGGCTACTGGGAAGGCAGTGTCAAGGACAAAGTAGTGGAATTGGTTATCATTTTTTCCAGAGGATTGTATGTAACAATCAAAACTTCAAGCAGTTTTGTCTGCCAGAAAAATAGATGTTAGTAATGTTAAAATAAATCAAATATTAGTAGGAATGATAGGAAAAAGTTAGTTTCTGGAAGGAAGACTGAAGTGCATGTGTCAAATCACAGTGCAGTGATAGCTGATTGTTCTGTATGTTAATCTGTCAGAAGCTCTGAAGCATGCTTTATCAAGGGAGAATAATTAGAAAATGTATATGTGTAAGCTGTTTTGTGTGTAATGTTAATAATTTAGTTCACAATATCTTTTTAGTGCTTTGTGGTTTTGAGTTATTTGGGGGTTTAATGGTAATCTTAGACTGCTAGTAGATAGTTACTGCCTGAATAAATACAGCTAGTAGATGTTTTGATCAACAGCTCTTTGTGGCAGTCATCATTCTTTTAAGTCTCCTGAAGGTTGTGAGTGTTGGTTGTTTTTTTTGTTGTTGTTGGTTTGGTTTTTCAGTCCTGCATTCCTCACCCCTGCTTTCTCACTGTTTTACATAATTTTCAACATTCTTGCCCACCAGATGCTTGTTTGTTTGTGACTCTTGTTGGTTTTGGTTTTTTTGGGGGGGGACGATGTGTATAAGATTTTGCCATTTCCACTTGAAGGACTCATGCAGCTTTAGGTCTCTGTTTCTGGAGGAAAAAAGCAAACAGGTTTTTGCAATTTGCTTGTGTTCCTTTAACGTACCAATTTTTATATCAAACAGTTAACTTTTTGTAGGCAGGTGGCGAGGTTGTCATTGGCACTTGACTGATTGTAACACCATCAGGTTCAAAGTCTTTAAGCAGTCATAAAACAAGCCAGAAGTTATCTACACCTGTTAAAATCAACCATTAAATGTTGAGGGATTGTGCCCTGCCTCGTGCTGACCACATTGATTATTTGTAATTGTACGTGCATAAAGAACTAATATCCTGCTGATGTTAGATGAACTTAGTCTTGTAAATAAGGATAATTTTACCATACTTAGTTTTGGGAATAAAACACAGTATCACAATTCCATCTTTAAATAAAATATTACTATTTAAATTAAAAAGGATGATCAAATGAGACAAGATTTGCTGCCGAAGTATCTGAAGCAACTTGAGTTGATAGTTTTGAACTTTTTCAATGTTCATTTAATTTATATTGTTATCAGAGGCAGTGATTATAAACAACCATGTTAAAACAATAAGAAACATGCTGGTTTGGAATGCAGGCTAATGCAATGTATTTTCTCTGTAAATGCTGAGGATTAGATGTATCATAAAATGTAACAAGTGTGCCGCAGGCAAGCATGGGATAATCTGCATCTTATGCTAATTTTCTGATCTCTGATAGATACAGCCTTAAATTTGAGACTCTACTTTCAAAATGTTTTGTCATTAAACTCATTATAAGCAAACATATTTCTAAGCCTTTTAGCTCTTTGTGTGCTTTCTTGAATACTTAGAATCACAGAATCAACCAGGTTGGAAGAGACCTCCAAGATCACCCAGTCCAACCTACTGCAGTCATTGTATTTTCCTAACAAGACTTCTCTTTGTTTTAAGGCTGAAAGTTTGGAATTGATACAAGAATTAATCAGACCTTGTGTCCTTAATTAAAATGTGCTATGTTACTGATTCTTTTTTCTTATCTGTATTGCAGGCAAAGGCTGATGTTTCTGCTTGGTGTGGGTAGTTTGCAACTCTTCGTTCAGAGCAATTGGACTGGGCCTCCAGTTCAGTTAAAGCTTCAGGACTTTTTGCCACCTGCATTGTTACAGAAATTCTGTGAGGTATACTTGAATTTTAATAAGCTCTACTTTTATCATCATTGCTTTTCACAAGTAACCATAACACAGGGATGTTAGGACAAGGGACAACATAGAACATGGGCAGTTCTACCTCAACATAAGGAAGAACTTAACTAACTTTGACAGTGACAGAAGACTCAACACCGTAACATTTTTTTCTAAGATACATTTGGTGTCTGTCATGGCAGTACCAAAGTCAGTCTCATGATTCTTCTGCATCTGTGGCTCCATAGTTTCTTGAGCATTTGTTGTTTTTATCTTTGAGCTAAAGCTGTGGTAAAATACTGATGACTGCAGTCTGGGAGAGCACACCATTAGTTTCTACTAATGCTGAATCTACATGAGCTTGAATTTAGACTTTCACCGTGAACAAGGTGTAAGCCATGAACAGTGTGAGTGCTCTGACCTGTGGAATGAGAACAGTCTGAGTATACAAAAGTTTTCACATAAACCAAACAGATCAGTGTTGAATTATTGTGGCATAGTTTTGCAGGAGTTCTGTAATTGGTGAAGTCCTGCCCTGGGTTCATTTGCAAAGTTGTATTTCTAAGTAACCAATTCAGATACACTGTCTCCCCTTTATTTAAATGGAGGTTTATTAGTTTGATTTACCTTTTAAAACTGACACAATGTGTTTATAAGCTTGTATCTTTGCTTGATTGTTGATGCTAGAAGTTAAAATCTCGTTCTCTGATGACTAAATAAGTAACAGTGGAATCCTAAGTGTACTAAATCTTCTAGGGTGTGAAATGAATTAGCAAAAATTATAAAGTATGCCAATTCTGATGGGGGAAATTAGTTCAATTTGCCTTAGAATCATAGAATCAGCCAGGTTGGAAGAGACCTCCAAGCTCATCCAGTCCAACCTAGCACCCAGCCCTATCCAGTCAACTAGACCATGGCACTAAGTGCCTCATCCAGGCTTTTCTTCAACACCCCAGGGATGGTGACTCCACCACCTTCCTGGGCAGCCCATTCCAATGGCAAATCCCTGTCTCTGTGAAGAACTTCCTCCTAACATCCAGCCTATACTTCGCCTGGCATAACTTGAGACTGTGGCCCCTTGTTCTATTGCTGGTTGTCTGGGAGAAGAGACCAACCCCCACCTGGCTACAATCTCCCTTCATTTATATAATCCAAGAAATAAGAAATACAAACTGATTTATTCCATTCTTCATATAATTTGTTTATAACCTTTAGGCATCTAGTAGAAAAGTCTCATATAATCTGTGGGTGCTGTTTGCTAAAGGACTCCTAATACAACGTTAGGGTCCATGCATGGGCTTCAGTCTAACACAGAGCTATACCCATAGAATTGCTGTCATTGACAGAGTTCACAGACCTGTAAAACTCAGTGTTCATAATTCCTATAAGCCATCTCTATTTATTGTCAGTTTTAAGGGAAGAATGAGGTATTAATTGCCTGTTGAATAAGGGAATACATGTCTCCTGTTTTGTTCTCTGTTATGTTTCTACTGTGGCTGTAAATGTAATACACTAAAAGATGTATTTGCATATACAAAGGTGTTGTTTTGGAAATTGAATTGGCTAGAGATTACAAAGAAAAACAAATCTGAGCATTCTTGATTTCTAATGAGCACTTCACCAGACTTCAATACTGCTGCTAGGTTTAGCTATTTGTGCACTCAGGCAGAAGCTTTCCTTTCTTTATATTACTGCTATTCTTCTGAGTTGCTAATAGGTTGAGGTTTGTTTTGCGAGAGCACTAAACATTGGTGTGCTAAAATGTAATATCTGATTATCTTCTTCATAGAATGTCATAATTCAAAAGCTTTTGTGTGTTTTGAACGATCTTTATGGATTTACATTTTTTCTTAGCATAAAGTACTCCTCCCTCCCCCCCCAAAAAAAAAGGAACATCTTGATAAACATATTTTTGTGCTTTCATTAATTCAGCGTTTCCTCTCCTGTATGCACAAATATTCAGAAAAAGTGGGATAAAAATCAAGTTCTAACTTTCTCCATCTATAATAATCTTGCATATTGTGTCATCAAGACTGATATAATCCCTTTTCAAGTAGACTTTCTAGTTTTCAGATTAAATTCTCTTTTCCCATGTCTTTGTGATCTTTGTGTTTCTTTTAGCCCGCACTAAGTAATAGCACTAATATTCAGCCTGATGAATTCAGTCTCATGTATTTCAGGAATGTTTTCACAACTTCAGTATTCTTATTTTCAGAACACTTTATTGGATTAGTCTTAACCATGTTTTCAGGCTATAGAACTGCTGCCATTTTTATCCTTTGGAAGCTTCACCTCTGGGTTTCATTTCTACTCCCAGATAGCTTCTGAATGCATCATTAATTTCTTAAGAATGCATTAAGACTGCCTGAGACTCTAATTAATTTCAAAGAAGAACAAATAAAATAGCCTCTTCTAGAAGAGTTGTTGCTAGGGGCCTCTTGGATGTCTTCTATGAACAATATTCAGGAATATGTGTACATTTATTCCCATCCCACAGACTAATTACAGCCTTCTCTGTAAGCTGTGGTTACATTCATGTACTCTTATTAGGATTTCCCTTTTTGTCCTACACAACTGGCTTGTGCTTTTTTCTTTTGAGTCCACACATAAATGTGGTTCACTAATTTCTAAACAGAAAACTAGCTAGCATTTTAGTAAAGGGTCTTTCAGTTGTCTAGCTATGAGACCTTACATACCAGTTGATAATCTGACTGATACTACCTTGAGTTTTTGAGTCAGTGGTTTGCGTTAAAGGAAGATTTAAAAAGTGTTGGATTTTAGTTCAAATGAATTAGCAGTTCTAGCATTGCACTTGCAGATTTAGCTGTAATGAGCTCCTTATATCTTAAAGAAAAGTCACTGTCTCTTTTCATGTAAGGGAATGAAGGTACAAAACCGTTAAGAGTTGGAGCATATTTAGTCTGCCTTAAGTTTCAGCATTTCTGTGTATTAGGTCATAAAACTGTCTAGTATTTTTGGTAGGTGAACTCTAAACTAAAATGCTCATTCTCTTTATACTGAGAACTATTGAATGTGAATGGCAGAAGCTTTTTTTTTCTGGTTATGGTCATTATTAGTGGGTTGGTATCAGTTGTGTGCTGTGAAATACTTTTGAAATACTGTGAAAATTGAAATAACCAAGAGAACTGTCCAGCTTACAGTTGATTTAGGGCATTAGTAGTTACTAATGAAGACATAACCTGTCAGAGAGTAGAAAATAGGAATTTTGAGTGAATTGAGTTTCATTTGTCTTTCGTCTGGAGATGGCTGAAAGGAACAGAAGCTGGATGATTACCTCAGAGATTTCTCAGCATATGTTCACAAATTAATTGCCTAGTGTATGTTTCTGTGTGTTAAGAATGTTACTCTTGAGTAAAATAATTACATGTTCTGATGGCAAATCTAAAGAATGGAAAGATTCATCAATCCAAGCCAGGTTTTGCTAGGTCAGGAATACTGTGTGGCAGTTTTGAAATACATGAAACTTTTGAGCTGTGTGAGGTAGGTTTGACACTTTGAATACGTAAGTGTTTAAAAATTTGCAAACAAGCTCAAAGTTTCTTTTTACTCTTAGCCAATGTTTTAGGGGGTGTTGTGAACTTGGCTTCTAACTGTTGAGCCCTTGAAGCTGTAAAAGCTTATATGTCTATGGGGTTGTTCTCTCATTTTAAAGACTACCCCAGGGCAGTAAATTTTGTTGCTAGAATTCTACACTGATAATGAAGTCTTAAAGCAGAATCTAGAAGAAAGAACGACGGTTTAGGCTTTCTGAGCTAAAAAGGTTGCCTGTAGGGGATTTACTGAGTGGAAAATAATATAGTTTTGTTAAAATAGAAAATAGCAGTTCTTTGGCTCTGAGACCTGTTGGCTTATTGTCAGGGCTGTGACATGTCATCATATCTCTCATCTCCCTCTCTCATGACGTTCCTTGTAATGTTATGTTAGCCAAACCTAGTGCTGCAGTGAAAGGACTCAGAATGTGAGTCTGAGATTAATTGCTTGCTACAGCTCTTAAGTGTAGATTATTACAGCACAGCAAGGCTGGTTTAGAAAAGGTTTCTGTAACAAAGATTACTGCTTTGCTTTCCCACTGAGAATTTTAAGTGTGGGAGGAATCTGATATAATTCCACTTCACTGTTTCCCCCCGGTATTCTAAACTGATTTGTAGATTATTGTAAACTTTCTTTTCCAAGGTGGGATTGAAATGACTTCAGTGATGTCATGCAGGAATTCCACACAGGGCTTAAAATTATTTAATCAGAGTCATTGTCAACAAGCCAAAAATATTTTCAGTGTTAATGCAAGGTCAGTAACTAACATCCTAAGAAGATCAGAAAGAAAAAAACCTGATGATTGCACTGTTACTAAAAAGTAAACTAGGGCAATAATGTGGCTTATCAAGTTTTGTCTTCAGTGTAACACATTGGTAAAGGTATCAAAAAGAGTTTCAAATAACTTAGGAATTACATCATTTGTTCAGTTTAAAAAGCTGAAATGTGATTCAAATTACTTCTGTCTTGATTGTATAGACTGAAGAGGAATCTTTCTCTGGCAAGTGACTTCAGCGCAAGTTGTCATTTAACCTCTTTCCCTTCCATTCCCTTACCTTGCCCCTTTCAATACCAACTAAAAACAAATGCCCTGCTTTTGTTAATTTGCAAAGGAAACCTGCTATATGTGAACTAGGAATAAACTGATGAGCTGACATCTTCTCTGAGCCTGGAGATAAACTGCTTGAATGCTTTCATTGCATTAAAAGGGAGAGAAGAATAGGTGACTGTCAAGTGGCAGTCACCACTGAGAAATTCCCTGAGGGAGCTACCTCAAGCCCATTAAGTAAAAAAATTTCTGTAGGGAACATGATAAAGAAGAGCATCCAAAACAGAGAGAGGATTTTATTTATTTGTCAAAGGGAGCAATGGTTCTAATATTGCTGCCCTGATGCCACCTCTACTAGAAGCTACCTCTGGAGAAAGAAGATAAAACACATTGACCTCACTGGAGGAATGCTTAGTGTACTTCAGTGCTGCAAGAGTCATTTAATTATCACAATACTGTATTTCTGTGATGACAGATTGAATGGCAAGGATTTACCAGAAGCTTTTCTCCTTAGAAAGCATTATATTACTGGAATGTGTTTGGTGGTAGTGTTAACTGGACATAAGTGTTTCAGGTGGGACAAAGATAGAGTCTTTCAGACCAAGTTAGCCTGGAGAAGAGGAGGCTCAGGGGGGACCTCATTGCTGTCTACAACTACCTGAAAGGAGTCTGTAGCCAGGTGGGGATTGGTCTCTTCTCCCAGGCAACCAGCAACAGAACAAGGGGACACAGTCTCAAGTTGTGCCAGGGGAGGTATAGGCTGGATGTTAGGAGGAAGTTGTTGCCAGAGAGAGTGATTGGCATTGGAATGGGCTGCCCAGGGAGGTGATGGAGTTGCCGTCCCTGGAGGTGTTCAAGAAAAGCCTGGATGAGGCACTTAGTGCCATGGTCTAGATGACTGGCTAGGGCTGGCTGCTAGGTTGGATTGGATGATCTTGGAGGTCTCTTCCAACCTGGTTGATTCTGTGATTCTGTGATTCTAAGTTGATATGGTGTATTAGGACAGCAAGAAAAAAATCGGAATTTACTATGACTTGGTAAATAATGGAGACTTCAAGAGATGTTGTTGTCCTTTAAGGTTTTGAGCAGGTTTTTCTTTACATACACTAAGAGTATTTTTTCCTAATTCTATATTACATGACTTGTATGTAAATTTACTTATGTTTTCTGAAACTTCCACCTACCCCACCCCCCTCCTTTATTCTTTTTCTAGCCAAAAATGCTGCATGCAGCTATTCTGAAGATGCTGGTTCTGGATGGTGAATCAGTCTATACCTTGACTTCTCATCCTATTTTGCTACTTATAGCCAGAATAATCCTTGTGAATTCCAGACACAAACTTGCATCTCTTCAGGTAAGAAATATGTGACTATTCAGACCATACACTAAGAGTATATTGGTTTTCTCATTCTTTTCTTCATACCTCATTGAACCAGGTTTTTACCTCTAAGATACAGTTCAGACAAAGGAAGATACAGTTCAGACAAAGGGATAACAATTAAACACAAGTTGCTTTTTCTTAAAAATGAACAGTTTTCTTACCATCTGCCTCAAAAGAGAAGATGCCTTCATTACCTGGAACAATCAGAAAATAGGAAGCAACTTTTAAAAAAAGGCACATACTTTGTGACCTTATTTGAGGGAGGGCAAAAAGGAATGCCCTATAATGCAGCATACATATACTATATCCATTTAAACAAGCTTTGGGGCGCTGAACTGTTACTGCAGGCATTCTAAGCCAGACGTTCGAAGTGCCAAGGAAGTCCTATATTGTTTGTCATTGTCTTCTGCCTCTTCAGGAGGCAACTATATGAAGGCTACCTTAATTCTCCGTTGTCATTGTCCATTATAAACAAGAAGATATGGTAGACCTCTTCTTGAGAGATCTCTTGTCTCTATCTGCTTTGTAGTTTAGCAGTAGACTAGTTGGTAGCTGGACTTTCTTGAACTGGAGTACTTTCAACTGCAGCAAGTTCTCTTTATTGCACTCCAGTTGAACAGAATTTGGCTGGAGATCAAAATGCCACATGGTCCCTCTTTATGCTTGGCTGACAACATCCATTCCCAGCTGGGTCTTTGTGTGAGTGATGAATTAAACTGCGTGGGAGATGTTGGCTGAACTGCATTTCTGGAAGCCAAGCTCTTCCATCATTTTCCCTGCAAATTCACAGATGAGTGCTGTTGAATCTCAGCAATTAGGTCAGTCGAGGAGGCAGAAAATATATCTGGTATAGAGAATTCCCTTGCTGTCCCCCCGCATACTGACATAATGGGGGGCTGCCATATACCCAGTGGAGATTTGATTCCTTGTGGCTACATTAGGTTTGAATAGTAGTTGAAAAGAAACAGCTGTTTAAAAACTACTTTGATCAACAAGTTGATGTAGCAATTAATGCTTGTCATTCTTCTTTTTGTTCCAACTTGATTCAAGAGAAGTCTCTTAATACATTTTTTTTAAGATTAGTGCAAATAAATTTAAAACAAGAAAAAGAGACTCTGAAGTGTATTAGCTAAAGCATTGTTTTATTAAAAAATAGTGTTGTACATGGAAGATTAAATGCTTAAAGATAACCTCAAAATTCTTACCTTGGCTCCCAAAAAACTGACGTTACTCATAGAATATTGTGCAGAGCTTGACTGGCTTACCCAAAACTTTCCAATTATGCTCTCTCTGACACTAACATTTCTGAGTGGTAAGCATCAGGCCTCAGGAAATTGTCATTAAGCTGGATCCTCAGTTGTGTGGGAAAATGAGTGCTTCGTTATAGAAAGCTAAACCAAAGTAATCTGAAACTCTTTAAATGGCCCTTAGGTTTCTGAATAAATGAAAGGCTGGGATTTGACCTTTTCCACAAAGTTTATTGTTTGTGTGCTTTGTTAAGCTTGATATCATAAGTCATCTTTCATTGCTTTTTGAAATAGATGCTATTCTTTTTGATGGTTCCTTTCTGGAGACGTCACAGTCAACTACATATGATTGCTTTAGATGTTTATGCTTGGATACTGTGCTGCCCTTAGGTCAGATTGTTGCAAGCGTACCTGTGTGAGAAGTTGAGAAATGGATACCTCTCAGAAGCAGTCAAATGTCTCTTTTCTAGAAAATGATAGGCATGCTAACAGTAGCAGAATAACTAGTAACCTTAGAAGCCTGTGTAGAGAGAGGTATGCCCTACGTTGACAAGCAGCAGGACTAATTCTAAGAATAAGATATTCTGTTATCAGTTAGCTTTTCCATGCATTTCTATCTGAGGCGGGGCAGAGAGGGAATTTATGCTTTCTGTATATAGCTTTCTAAAATCAGGTATTTCTTGAGCTGTGATTCAGCTCTGCAAAAGCCAATAGGATGAGATTTAACAAGGACAAGTGCAGGGATGTACACTTTGTCCACAACAACCCCAAGCAGCGCTACAGGCTGGGTCAGAGTGGCTGGAGAGCAGCCAAGAAAGGGACCTGGGGGTACTGGTAGATAGTAGCTGAAGATAAGCCAGCAGTGTGCCCAGGTGGGCAGGAGAGCCAATGGCATCCTGGCCTGTATCAGGAATAGCGTGGCCAGCAGGACAAGGGAGGTTATTCTTTCTCTGTGCTCAGCACTGGTCAGGCCACACCTTGAGTACTGTGTCCAGTTCTGGGCTCCTCAATTCAAGAGAGATGTTGAGGTGCTGGAACGTGTCCAGAGAAGGGCGACAAAGCTGGTGAGGGGCCTGGAACACAAACCCTATGAGGAGAGGCTGAGGGAGCTGGGGGTGTTTAGCCTGGAGAAGAGGAGGCTCAGGGGGGACCTCATTGCCGTTTACAACTATCTGAAGGGAGGCTGTAGCCAGGTGAGGGTTGGTCTCTTCTGCCAGGCAACCATCAACAGAATAAGGGGACACAGCCTCAAGTTGTGCCGGGGAAAGTACAGGCTGGATGTTAGGAGGCAATTCTTCTCAGAGAGAGTGACTGGCATTGGAATGGGCTGCCCAGGGAGGTGGTGGAGTCACTGTCCCTGGAGGTGTCCTTACTTTTTATAGAAAACAGCTATTTTGGATGGTTTTCTACTTTTTAGGAGTTAGAATCAAATAGATTACAAAATCTGTATATTAAAGCCTTTTTTTTTTAAGAAAGGGGATCTGTACTTGTTATTAACTTGAAGTATCTGATTTTTCTTTCAGACATTATCTTGGTGGACTCTGCGATGTGTAAATATTCACCAGCAGTTGTTAGAGGAAAGATCACCTGAGCTATTTACTCTTGCCCAGACCTGTATAAAACAAGGTATGTTTCTAATTACTTGTTTTATTGGCTTATAGTGTCAGTTGTAAGGTATCACAGAGGAGAGGAATTTGTAGGCATAGCTCTCCCAGCATGCTTATGTAACTAGGGAGAGCAGAAAGGGAACAGAATTTGCTTAAACTGACAAAAACTTGTATGGCACATGCTGCCTTCTAGTCTCTAAGAGGAACACGAGAATGTGCAATTTTAGACAAAGATTTTCCTACCCCATACTTAGTATTAACTTACCACAAGCTCACTTGAAGCTATTATGTACAGTATTTATTCCATATGTCATAGAATTGCCAGGGTTGGAAGGGACCTCGAGGATCATCTAGTTCCAACCCTCCTGCCATGGGCAGGGACACTTAACCACTAGATTAGCTTGCCCAGAGTCACATCCAGGCTGGCTTTAAAAAATTCCAGGGATGGGGCTTCCACTACCTCTTTGGGCAACTTGTTCCAGTGACTCACCACTCTGATGGTGAAGAACTTCTTCCTAATGTCTAATCTAAATCTCCCCTCCTCTAGCTTGCATCCATTCCTCCTAGTCCTATTACTACCTGACATCCTAAAAAGTCACTCAACAGCTTTCTTGTAGGCCCCTTTCAGATATTGGAAGTCCACAATAAGGTCTCCGCAGAGTCTTCTCTTCTCCAAACTGAACAATCCCAGCTGTCTCAGCCTGTCCTCATAGGAGAGGTGCTCCGGCCCTCTGGCCCTTCTTTGGACATGTTCCAGCACATCCATATCTTTCTTGTAATAGTGGCTCCAGAAGTGGACACAGTACTCCAGGTGGGGTCTTAAGAGAGTGATATAGAGGGGGAGAATCACCTCTCTTGACCTACTGGCCACACTTCTCTTGATGCAGCCCAGGATACGGTTGGCATTCTGGGCTGCAGGTGTATGCTGGTGGCTCATATTGATCTTCTCATCCACCAGCACCCTTAAATCTTTCAGTAAGAATAATCTGAATTTGGAAATTCTGAATTTGTTCTTCTCTGTCTTCATGGGGGACAAACTTATTTTCTCCTTTTTTCTCTACTTCCACCAAAGTCTTGAGAATTGGTATCTCTCTCTGCATTATATGTAGACAAAATAGAAGTACCTTAAAACTGAATCATTTATATATTGATGTTTACAGAAGCATGACACAGAAAGTTAGAATGTCAAGTGTAATTATATCACTTGGGATTTTTTGAAGAGGAATGAACTCATAAAAACTGTTGTTATCAGTTGCTGTAGTAAATATTATCTGGGAAAAAGAAGGAAAACTGCCCTTAAGGAGTCAGATAAAAATTCTCATTCAGTATCACAAACCTGAAATGTCCAAATGATTACATTTGAGAGATTTTCTATTGCATTTAGAGATGAGTTGTCAAGTATGTTTTATGTTGACAGATGTGGCAATCTTAAATGCTAAAGTTTCAAGTCTCTCCTCTCCTACCACATCTTACAGTTCAGGTCAAAACAACTTCACTATGTAGGTTCAGGCCATGAAAACTCTATGTGAATATGAAGTGAGTTTTGGTCCTGAAAAGGCTTCCAAATACATAGCAAAAATATTAATATAGTAATAAAATTGAACAGAGGATTTTGTTGTGTCTTCTGCAGTGAAGAAGCCACTGATTCAAGGCTCTTACTGCACACTAGAAGGACTGGAGTCGAAGGGGTTGTTTTATTAGAGAATTTTGGACTAATTTCTAGAGTTGTCTTGCACTGATATGGGAATCTCAAGAGAGTGAAAAGCAGGTGAAGATAGCAGATGTTCCAAATAATTTACAAATTGTTTTTTTTCCCCCACTCTTTTTACAGAAAACAGAGCTGCTGTTGGGCAGATGTTTTATGCTCTTGTGGACATTGTGCTCTTTTTTAAAGAGCTAGATGGGCAAAAGCATTAAGACTTCAGACTCTTTCTTAACAAAGAATACATGTTGTAAATAGTCCCTTCCCTGGGGAGGGACTATTGACAAGGTCTTGTAATGACAGGATGAGGAGTAATGGGTTTAAACTGGCAGAGAGGAGATTTAAACTAGATGTTAGGAAGAAGTTCTTTACAGTGAGGGTGGTACAATACTGGAAGAGGCTGCAGATGCTCCCTCCCTGGAGGTGCTCAAGGTCAGTTTGGATGAGGCCTTGAGTGACCTGTTCTAGTGGGAAGTGTCCCTGCCCATGGCGGGGGTTTGGAACTGGGTGATCTTTGAGGTCGCCTCCAACCTAAACCATTCTATACTTAAATGCAAAGTTAACTTTCATCTAATTTCTCAGTATGAAGTGATGTAGATTTTCTTAAGTTGTAACCTGCTGCATTCTGTATCTTACTTTAGCTGAAAAACATTAAAGAAGTATTTTAAAATTGCTAGTTTCCTTTCATGAAAGAAAAGCCTCCACAATCAGATTTTGAAAGAAGTTGTTACTAAGCAGGATTTTTGCATGCAATTTCTTACATACTGAGCTGTGTACAAATATGTTCAGAATTAGGAGGTTTCTATATTAATTGAAAGATTTTGAGGATTAACATGTAGACAACAAAATGTCTAGGATGTTTAAACAAAATTTTCAGGCTGAGTTGACTGCCAATCTCAAATGAGAAGTCAAAGAAAAACATTTAAAAATCATTTATAAGAGTATTAATATATTAATAATCTTAAATCTGTTTGAAAAAAGTAAGCATCTGTTAAACAAAACAGCATCTGTATCAGTCTTGGATACCAGTCTTTTTAGGTTCTGGGATGCTCTGGGCTTTTAAAGACCTCTACTTTGGAAGAAAATATTTTCATAATAAATACAGCCCAAAGCAATTCCATTTAAGAGTAGCTCACGCGAACTGTTTTCAACTTAATGGTCTGTATTTTACTATGCAAGAGAATTCTTTTGTCATTGACTCTATTTTGAGAGTTTCAGTATATAAAAAAAAAATACAGATGCATCTGTGCTGATTGGACAAATACAAAGTCCTTTAAAGATTTCAGATCTTTTTACAGAGATATTTTCTCCTGTTCAGATGGAGAATCAACACGGCTGGTGAAGGGTCTGGAACACGAACCCTGTGAGGAGAGGCTGAGGGAGCTGGGGGTGTTTAGCCTGGAGAAGAGGAGGCTCAGAGGTGACCTCATTGCTGTCTACAAGTACTTGAAGGGAGGTTGTAGCCAGGTGGGGGTCAGTTTGTTCTCCCAGGCAACCAGCAATAGAACAAGGGGACACAGTCTCAAGTTGTGCTGGGCGAAGTCTAGGCTGGATGTTAGGAGGAAGTTCTTGTCAGAGTGATTGGCATTGGAATGGGCTGCCCAGGGAGGTGGTGGAGTCACCATCCCTGGAGGTGTTCAAGAGAAGACTGGCTGAGGCACTTAGTGCCATGGTCTAGTTGACTGGCTAGGGCTGGGTGCTAGGTTGGACTGGATGATCTTGGAGGTCTCTTCCAACCTGGTTGATTCTATTCTATTTTATCACAAGAATGTGATCTTTATCACTCAGCGAAACAGTAATTATTAAAAAATTGAACAACAGATCCCCACACAAGCAGAATCCCCCTCAAGATTCTTAAATCTCCATTCAGTGCTCAATCACTGGTAAATCTTTCTCATTTGAAGCCTCCTACTTAATGGGAAGGATATTAGCTCAATATTATGTGTTCTGAATTCCTGTGTTCTTTAGCAGGTCTGAAGTAATTGGAGATGTTTTTTCAGCTTGTATGTGAAGTACAAGCCAAGATTATTTTTTTGCTTGTTCTAGTAGTGATCTTTAGATAAAACACTTGAAAAATGCTTTAAAATCATAGAATCAACCAGGTTGGAAGAGACCTCCAAGCTCATCTAGTAGTCCAACCTAGCACCCAGCCCTACCCAGTCAACTAGACCATGGCACTAAGTGCCTCAGCCAGGCTATTCTTGAACACCTCCAGGGATGGTGACTCCACCACCTCCCTGGGCAGCCCATCACTCTTTCTGGCAAAAACTTCCTCTTAACATCCAGCCTATACTTCCCATGGCACAACTTAAGACTGTGTCCCCTTGTTCTATTGCTGGTTGCCTGGGAGAAGAGACCAACCCCCACCTGGCTACAGCCTCCCTTCAGGTAGTTGTAGACAGCCCTGAGGTCCCCCCTGAGCCTCCTCTTCTCCAGGCCAAACTACCCCAGCTCCCTCAGGAGTGCCTATCTTTTAAAAATCCACAGTCAATGTATAAATGTGTGGAGGTGTGAAGAACAACAACAGGTCTAGTAGGAGCAAACCAGACTTTCTCTCCTGATATTTTAAATGTATTTTTTAAAATACTCTCCTGGGCTGCATCCTGATAGTCTTTAATTTTCTTCATTTGCAGTGTCAGAAGCAGAAACTTTGTTGAGATGTGGTGAAAGCTGGCACTTGGCAGTTCAGTTCCATCTTGAGTGTGCCTATACGTTTTTGTATTACTATGAGTACAAAAAAGCTAAAGAGTGTTTCATGGCAGCTAAAGACATAACAAAGCTGCAGATTAATCTAACAGGTAAGTTTTGTTATGCAATCTACAATGGTGGTTCGTTAGACCAAACTAACCTGTGACTTGTAATAAAAGCCCAACTTAGTCAGGTGAAAAACTATTTTCAGACATTTTTACTTTTATCAGATAGGACCTCTTTGTCATCTGAGAATTGTGGATGGAGAACAGATGAGCAATATGCCATCTAGGTGCAATATAATCTCTAATAAATACAGGTGTCTCAGCAGTTGTATTACAATCCTTCCTTCTTGTGTTTCATATTGAGTTCATATTGTATTTGTTGGTGTCACGATGAATGATTCTGTTTGTTTCTTTGGAGTATAAAAGCCTACATAATGATTTGATGCAGCTTTTCACCTTTTATGCCACTCGCTTAGATAAAATCACTTCCAGGACTGGTGTTGTCACAGGAAACGAGGTAGAAATGTCAAATTGCACAGAAATATGAAGCACACAACCTTTATGATTATCTTTTCAGAACTGATTCTTCAGAGTAAGGCAGAACAGATTGCTGAAACTTCATTTAAAATTACATGTATAGGTACGGGAACATTTGCTCTAGCTAGTCCTGCTAGGTAATTGAAATGACATAGAATGCATATGTTTTCTGTGACAGAACTTTTGACTGTACCCAAGGAGAAATGTGAAAGCTCTTGTATGTCTTTTCCTATAGACGTAATAGTGAAAAGCACTACAGAACTGAAACATAGTAACCTCCTTACCTATTAGATGTGTCACAAGGACAAATGTTCTTTTATATTTAGATTGAAGCTGCAGCTACCCCTGCTTATATCCTGAGTAAGTTTCATATTTGAATAAAAAGCAACAACACAAAAAAAACCCCAAAACCAAACAATGGAAATACACAGACACACAAAAGACCCCACAAAACCAAACTTCTTACTCCTTTCTTCAAAGGTTGTAAATCTTTACCTTTGAAAAATCTGTATGAAAATCTTGCGGTGTAATGGAGTCTCCTTCTCTGGAGACTTTCAAGGCCTGTCTGGATGTGTTCCTCTGTGATCTGTGTTACATAGTATTGTCCTGCTCCAGCAGGGGGGTTGGACTCTATGATCTCTTTGGGTCCCTTCCAACCCCTAACATCCTATGATTATAGTCAGTAATATCTGCTTAGAACATAGGAGTAATTTCCATACATGTGTTTGAAGGAACTCCATACATTCAACTGATCCTACCCTTTTTTCCAACATGTACTGCATGTCTGACACGTTCTATGTGTGGCATATACTGCAAACATGACCCTGTAAGGTAAATTGGTTTAAAATATGCCACTTTTTTATTTATCTCACATTTACTCTATTACCAACATCAGTGCCTGTGATAATCAAGCTATAGGTGGGTATTTGTTGATATTCCTCAACTTAAAGCTACATACTGGATTTTTTTTTTTCTCCTCTAAAGGAGATCTTTAAATTTTTCTTAAATAATTTCTTTAAATCAAACTGATGTGGCTTAGGAACTTTCCTGCCCCACTATATGAAATTCACCGGACCAGCTCAGACAGCTTGGAGGTAAGATAAAGCTATATTCACAGCATGGCAAAATTTACAAGCATATATATACACAATATATATACAAGTATTTACAATTATATACACGTTAGAAACAATAGAGAAATCCAAACTCCCTCCTGGGCAAAGAAACTGGCCAGAAGGGCTCCAAGCTACTGTCCTTTTTTAATCTCTCCCTGTCTCAGACAGACAAGCAATAACAAAAGCAAGCAAAGCTTAGGTGCTAGTTGTTAGCCGAGATGAGAGAAAAGATTGATCAGATCAAAGGATAAAACAATAGGGCAATGGCCCAAGACAAAGTGATTAGACCCAACAACACAGACCAGACTGAGAAAGATTGATTATATTTTAGCTTTTTATCCCTCTCAGCAAACCAGTGAATGATATAGACCTCATCATTATTTTCCTTTCACAACCAATGATTTCATTTCTCTCTTTTAAAATATTCCAATTAGCCTCAAACTAGAACACTAACCTAGGAAAAAAACCCTTATTTGGATGGGAAAAAAAGAATTTGGGTGCACTGGAATTATGTGTATTTTTTAATTACTTTAACAAGAGGTTATGCTAGTTCCCAGAAGGAGATTGTGGTGATGTAGTCTCATGGGAAAATGTAAAACTCCTTGAAGTCCTGGGGTTTATCTCCATAAATCTATGAGAATAGCTACGAAAGATGTCTAACCTGAAGGCAAATCAACTAAACCAAACATGTGGCAATTGTTGGCATTCTAGACAAATTCACTTAACATCAATGTTTAGGCTAAATATAAGGAATGTTACATCACCAAAAAAGACTTTGCTTTAATGTAAAAGTTCAACCTCTGGCAAAGACAGTTTTAAGGCAAAGACTGTTGTAAGGCTTCTGGAAGCAATTTTAGGAAGGGATTGTAAGAGTTTTTTGTCCTTTAGTGGTTGTAATCATTATTATGGTGCAGAAATTTATTCTCTTCTTAAAGAGGGAACTTAGAACCGATATTTTCCAAAGTTATTTTAGAAATGTGTGAATAAATCATACTTGTTTTGGCTTGTGTACTTTTTGAAGTCTCATTAATCCAGGTCTGTGTTGTTTTCATCATTTATTGAAAAGCATCCTTACGTCCCCCACAGTGAGTCTCAGCCATCAATAACTCCACAAAAGAATTTCCACTAAAAGATAAGGCTGTGCTCCTTCTTGCATATAAAGTTTTTAAAATGCAGATTGGTAATCCAAAATAAATTTAAGATCACCAGGTCTGGAGGAGTAATAGTACTGAATTCTTGAGATTTGCATATTGTCTGCTTATTGTTTTCATGCCTAGTAATGCATCCCTGGGAACTTTTAATATGGAACAGAAAATAAAGTTTCTGTGTACATTTCCTCTTATCTGAGAATTCATAGTGGTATAAAGCATTGTAGTGGTTTAGGTGTGTGTGTCCCCCACTTTTGGGAATCACCTAGACTAGACTCAGCCAGCTCTGGAAATATGAATGAAGCTTATATTTACAGCTAGCAAAATATACAAGCAGATATTTACAGTATATACAGTTACAGACAGAAATATGCAAGGGAGAAGGTAACAGAGAAACACAACAGCCCTCCCAGAAACCTGAGTTGTTCACTGCAAATGGATCAAGCAGACTTAAACCAATGCTAGGTTATTTCTCAGTGTGTTTTCCCTATTTTGCTTTTTCATTTTTCTAAGCTTGTATTACTTTTCTGTAGGTGCTTTGGGGAAGAGAACACGATTTCAGGAAAAATATATTGCACAGCTTGTTTTGGATGTCCAAAGAACAGCTGAATTCCTGATTTCTCCTAGTGGACTGAGTCCGGCTCCAACACCTTTAGAAAACTTAACAATGGTGTGTATTTGAGGAAGAAATGGTTTAATTTCTTAAAATGAAGATGTTCTGGTGCTTTTTCAGAGTGGTTGCAAGTGAAAAGTACGTGGTTCCTAAGAGAAACTTGATTACAGTATCTGAAAGCTTTTGGGGGAGGACATGGGGTAAACCAACAGATGACTGCAAGACACGTGTGGCTACTCCACTAAAAGCGTGTTTACAGATTTGATCTTCTTGTAGTTTGTGTATTAATTTATTGTGCCTAAGACTGACAGAGTAAGGAAAATCAGTGAAACATGTTTTCAAAATAGCCTGCAAGGCATCATAGGAATGCACAGAATCATGGAATGGTTTAGGTTGGTAGGGACCTCAAAAGATCATCCAGTTCCAATCCCCTTGCCATATGCAGGGACACCTCCCACTAGAACAGGTTGCTTATCCAACCTTGCCTTGAACACCTCCAGGGAGGGAGCATCCACAAGCCCCCGGGTAAACTGTTCCAGTGTCTCACCACCCTCACTGTAAAGAACTCCTTCCTAACATAAAATCATAGAATCATAGAATGGTTTAGGTTGGAAGGGACCTCAAGCATCATCCAGTTCCAACCCCCCCGCCACAGGCAGGGACACCTCCCACTAGAACAGGTTGCTCAATTTGAATTCTCCCCTTTGCCAGTTTAAACCCATTACCCCTCATCCCATCTTGCCCTTACAAGACCTTGTANCCATCTTGTCATTACAAGACCTTGTAAATAGTCCCTCCCCAGCCTTCCTGTAGGCCCCCTTCAGATACTGGAAGGCCGCTACAAGGTCTCCTCAAAGCTTTCTCTTCTTCAGGCTGAAGAGCCCCAACTCCCATAGCCTGTCCTCATAGCAGAGCTGCTCCGGCCCTCTGATAATTTTTGTGGCCCTCCTCTGGACTTGCTCTAACAGTTTGATGTCCTTCTTGTATTGGGGGCTTCAGAACTGCACACAGTACTCCAGGTGGGGTCTCCCAAGAGCAAAGTTAAGGGGGAGGACCACCTTGCTTGCCCTGCTGGCCATGCTTCTCTTGCTACAGCCCAGGACTGGGTTGGCTGTCTGGGCTGCACGTGCACGCTGCTGGCTCATGTTGAGCTTTTCCTCAACCCAGAACAGACTTGATTTAGTAACAATATGAAGATAGGAAATAGGTGTAGGTGATCTTAATTATGTGACCTGACCCTACTGCTCCTAAGGATGCACATGATTACTTCAATTATAAATTGTTTATCAACCACTGAATTGTTTTGGGATAACATTTTTTCATTCCCGATGAGAAGTTGTGGTTGAGGTCTAAAATTACTAGAACTTGCTAAAGAAGCTGTAGATAAACTGGGGCAGTGTGGTGCAAGATTTATTCTTCTGGTTGGAGAGCCTTTGTCAAAAAAATATGCCTTGATTGACTTCCAGCCTGACCAGAAACCTTAATCAAAAGACTTTTTAATACTTCTGTATTTCTACATGGAAAGCATGAATGTCTTAGGAAATGATCTGAGCTTTTCTCTGTTCATCCATTACTATGCCCTTAGTCTTGTATTAGTTGTGATGAAAAGAGTGCTTATGAGAGAACTGTTTAGCAAGCCATTTAAGGATAGTGAGGGCTTAAGGGAGGCCACTTGGTGAATATTACCTTAGTTGTAGACTTCAAGTAAAAATTACCTAGAACTAAATTACAGGATGCCTTTTTCTCAGAGTCTGTAACTGGTATATTGTGTGATTATTTTTTTTTCCTGAGTTATTCTTAACTTCCTGCAGAATTTGCTTTTGTAGTCCTTACGTGATAAAGACTTTAGTTTGGAATAAAATACTGACATTTCAGTAAAAGTAACAGTGCTGGTTTAGACTCTAGGATATAATAATAACACTAAAGTATGCTATCCTTGGTAATTAGAATCATAGAATCAACCAGGTTGGAAGAGACCTCCAAGATCATCCAATCCAACCTAGCACCCAGCCCTATCCAGTCAACTAGACCATGGCACTAAGTGCCTCAGCCAGACTTTTCTTGAACACCCCCAGGGATGGTGACTCCACCACCTCCCTGGGCAGCCCATTCCAATGCCAATCACTCTCTCTGGCAACAACTTCCTCCTAACACCCAGCCTATACTTCCCCCAGCACAACTTGAGGCTGTGTCCCCTTGTTCTGTTGCTGGTTGCCTGGGAGAAGAGACCAACCCCCACCTGGTTACAGCCTCCCTTCAGGTAGTTGTAGACAGCAATGAGGTCCCCCCTGAGCCTCCTCTTCTCCAGGCTGCACACCCCCAGCTCCCTCAGCCTCTCCTCACAGGGTTTGTGTTCCAGGCCTTTCACCAGCTTCATTGCCCTTCTCTGGACACGTTCAGCACCTCAACAAATTCAAATACTGTATTCATGTCTCCTTTTAGTGAGCAGACCAAAAACTGCCAAAAGAATCTCTTCTTGTTTCCAAACAAACATGAATTCTATGGATATCGTAATTTACACTTTTTAGCCACAGATTCTACTACTTTCTTCCTCAAGTTAAATGGTAGAGAATGAACTTAAGGTAGCATAGTTGTTTCTAAAAGTTAAACTGGCTACTCCTTAAACACCTTGTTCCAGAGGAGTACTTGTCCAAGAGGAGCTAGTTGTCTGGGAGCAATACCACCTGGTTGATTCTATGATTCTGTGACTTCGCCTTTACCAGCACAGAGTATCTGGAGATGTTGGCTCAGGGAGGTTTCTCCAATCTATGTTTAATTTGCAAAACTGCTGCTTAAAAAAATAAGACCAAAGGAGGACTGTTCCCTGTGTAAGGAGTTTAACTGTGCTGGCAGAAGGCGTTGCGTTACTTAATTGCTTTTAACTGATAATTAAAAAGGTATTCAAACATTCCCAGAGGTTAGCGGTTAGCATTGATCTGTTTGAGCTCGTCAGTAAATCCAGGCTGAGTGGCGAATGGCTGGAGAGCAGCCCTGAGGAAAAGGACCTGCGGGGCTTGGTTGATGAAGAGCTCAACGTGAGCTGGCAGTGTGCGCACGCAGCCCAGACTGCAGCCGTGTGCTGGGCTGTAGCGAGCGGTGTGGCCAGCAGGGCGAGGGAGGCGATTCTCCCTCTTCACTCTGCTCCTGTGAGACCCCACCTGGAGTACTGTGTGCGGTTCTGGAGCCCCCAACACAAGAAGGACATCAAACTGTTGGGGCGAGTCCAGAAGGGGGCCACAAAGATGATCAGAGAGCTGGAGCACCTCTCCTATGTGAGGACAGGCTATGGGAGTTGAGGCTCTTCAGCCTGGAGAAGGCTTCGAGGAGATCTTGTCGAAGCCTTCTAGTATCTGAAGAGGGCCTACAGGAGGGCTGGGGAGGGACTGTTGACAAGGTCTTGTAATGACAGTATGAGGAGTAATGGGTTTAAACTGGCAGAGGGGAGATTTAAACTAGATTTAGGAAGAAGTTCTTTACAGTGAGGGTGGTGAGACACTGGCACAGGTTGCCCAGGGGGGTTGTGGATGCTTCCTCTCTTGAGGTGTTCAAGGCCAGGTTGGATGAGGCCTTGAGTGACCTGTTCTAGTGGGAGGTGTCCCTGCCTATGGTGGAGCGTTGGAACTAGATCTTTGAAGTCCTTTCCAACCTAAACTATTCTATGATTCTGTGTAGTAGAGGGAGAAATTGTTAATAAAGCTATGAGCAACAATTTGAAAAGGAAAATCCCCTTCAGGCCTTAAGTAGAAAATCAGTATTCAGATAACCTTGAAGTTGGTCTCAATGCTGTTCTTTCTGCATAACAACCAGTACTCTTGTAGCGAAGTGGTCTGGATGATGCTTCCTTCTACTGGCTTAGTCAGCTGTTCTATCACAATCAGGGTAAATTGCTTTCAATGTCATTTTGTGATACTTGCATTACCCTATTTCAAATAGGTCTATATTTTTTTTTCTTATTTTGAAGGCATATTTTTTTCTGCAGTTATTTCTATCTATTGAAAAACATTTTTTTTTCCTCCTTCAACAGAATTACGATTTAAATGATGACACAGTCCTTAATGAGATAAAATTAGCAGATGATGATCAGTACCAGCTACCTGATTTGTGTGCAGAAGAGCTTGCTGTAATCCTTGGAATATGGTGAGTTAGTTCATAGTCTCTCCGAGTAAATTACTGCATGAATCATGCTGGTAATGAAATGGTGAGTTGATGGGACTTTTTTTTCCTCTTTCCTTGTCACATAGCCTTATATGACTAAAATGTTAAAAGATTTGCATAATACATGAACTGCATTTTCAGTTATCTCAGAGTGAACATTAATGTCCATTTCAGAATTTCAGTAGTGTTTCATTAATTGCTATATTGTTCTTTTATCCTGGAAAAACTTCGTGTTCTTTGCTCAGTGTGGCTGATGCTTACAGGAGGCTGACCATTTTGCACTCTGAAATACTCTTCAAAATTTGCCAACATGTCCTCAGTATATGGTAGCTACTGCTACCTGACAGTTGAAATATGATTAGTCCGAGGCACAAAGTTCTGCCCTGCTATTCAGTGCAGTGGGAACACCTTTATAGAGTCAGAGCATCTGTTGCTGGTTGGAAGCTGCAGTACAAAGTCTTCTGGGGCTTTCACTCAAGGTTTTATTTTCTTTACTGCATGAGTTATGGAAATGGCACAGAAGTGCAAAAAGCAGCTTGAGGTTTGAGGATCATGCACTGGCTGCTGTGCATATTTCTCTTTCTCTCTAAATGAGGAATACTTTTTCTATGATAGTGTCAATTAGCTGATGACGAGTATCACACAATTTTTTGCATGTGATTTGTTCTAAGTGTATTAATACATTGACTTAAATGGTGACTTTGATGCAGTATTCATCATTCATACCTCTCAAAGCACTTTTCTGATCTGTGAGTTGCAAAACGATGGAATCTGTAGTGTTGCTGTAGTGTCTTGCTCAAGCCAGAAGAAGACCAGGCATTGTAACAGCAAGTGAATCGTAGTTCCCAAGTCTGAGACCAGTGCTTTCTCTACAGGGGCACATGGATGTTGTAAGATCTATCTTTGTGCAGGGTGACAGCAATGACAGGCCAGCAAAAGGCTAGTGAGACAATTCATTGGTGTAAGCTACCAACCCGGCATTGACCGTAGTTCCTTTGTGGTATTGAATAACAATATATGATAAAGTTTTAACATTGAACTGTATAAGCATACTTGGAACAGCTACGTAAGTGCTAAATAGACAATGTCAGGTTTATAATTATCTCTTTCAAACTGTTGAGATATGTAAGGTCATGGTTTTCATGTTCACATGGAAATTCTTGTCTTCCAGTTTGTGCCCATTACTCCTTGCCATATCATAGAGCACCACTGAAAAGAGTCTGCCCACATTTTCTTGACACCCACTCTTTAGATATTGATAAGATCCTCTCTCAGTCTTTTTTTCTCCAGGCTGAGCAGCCCCAGCCTTTCCTCCTAAGAGAGATACTGCAGTCCTTTAATCACCTTTGTAACTCTCTGCTGGACTCTCCCCAGGAGTTCCCTGTTTTGAAATAAGGAGCCCAGACCTGGATGCAGTACTCCACAGGTGGCGCCAGGAGAACAGGGTGATAGGGGAAGATAACTGCTCTTAACCTGCTGGTTGTAGTCTTCTTAATGCACCCCAAGATACCATTGGCCTTCTTGACCAGAAGAACACATTGCTGGCTTGCATTTGTTATCCACCAGCATTCCCACCCAGTCCTTCTCAGCAGATCTGCCTTCCAGCAGGTCAGCTCCTAATGTATACTGGTACATGGGGTTATTCCTCTCCAGGTTCGGGACTCTACACTTGCCCTTGTTGAACTTTATTAGGTCCCCACCTGCCCAAATCTGCAGCCTGTCCAGGTCTTCTGGAGTGGCAGAACGGCCACTTTCTGTCAGCCACTGTCAAACTTGCTGAGGCTACACTATTCATTTAGTTCATTGACAAATCCTGGGTAAAACTGGACACTGTACTGACACCTGGGGAACCTCTAGCTACAGGTTCCGAGTAGACTCTGTACTGCTGATCTCAATCTTCTAAGGTCCTGGATTCAGTCAGTTCTCAGTGTGCTTTGCTTTCCACTCATCTAACCCACGCTTACCTAGCTTACCTCAGCAGTCAGCATTAAAGACTTGATCAGGTAAAGTTAGACAGAATCCACTGTTTGCTCCTCATCTATGCAGCTAGTCACACCAGAATGTTATTTTACTACCTTCTTTAATATTTTTAAATCTTCTAAATCAGTTCTTGAAACAGAAATGTTTAGTCATAGTCTAAGAAGGGGTACTTAAGAGTGAGTGATGTTAATTCCCCTGTTTCAAAGATTATGGGCTCTTAAGTCACAAACTATAGCTAGTTCAACTGGATAACATAGCCTTTAGACTGCCAATATATTTCTCAGTAATCCCAATAAAATACTTGGTGGTAAACTGGGAAATATTCATAATTAAATTTGCTGGTTTACCAGGGTTGGGTTTTTTTTCTGCAGAGTTGACCTTACTCTAAGGCCCTGGTTTACCTGTTTAAAGAATGTCTGTTTCTCTGTTCTTTCCCTCACCTATTTCATTGTTTCTGAGCTGCTACATCAGACTAAGCACTAAGGCAAGGCACACTCCCAAAGTGGATGCTCTCCACACTACACTGCTCCCTGGCAATGTAGAAAAAGCACATGGGTCAAGGACAAACCCTCTACACCTTATCTTCATCAAAGCACACAAGCTAATGCATGTAACATCCAGATGAACTTCCATAATATCTGAAATTATTCCTTTTGGTCCCTAAACTCATCATGCACATGGCACTGGAGAGGTTATTCAGCAGCCTACAAACAGATACGTGTTTCCTCATCCCAGTGACATCCCGAAGGTGTTCATCCCTGGAGGTGTTCAAGAAAAGACTGGATGAGGCACTTAGTGCCGTGGTCTAGTTGACTGGATAGGGCTGGGTGATAGGTTGGACTGGATGATCTTGGAGGTCTCTCCCAACTTGGGTTGGATTCATTTGACTTCCAAACATGAGATTAAAGAACAAATAGAAAATACTTTGCAAAGCTGAATGGTTTGGGGATTAGTGACATCTCTTCGTTTGGTTATCAAAAGATGCCTGATCATAGATCCTAAATTCCACTGTGATTTCAGTGAAACTCTCCGAAGTGAACTGCTTAACCTGTCCTTGAAATCAGAACAAAAACAGGCATAGAAGCGAAACATTTGTAAAGCACTCTGACAAGAGCTGACGTGGTCACTAAAAATGCTTAAAACCAAGTTACAATTCTACTTTAGTTTCAGGTTTAAAATATGGCTTTAAATTGTGTTGGATTCAGTATGGAAAATCATTAAAACAATTCCATTTTTCTCTTATCTTTCAAGGCTTGCATTTTTATAATTATGTGTCTTAAAGCATTGTACATGGATGTGACAGAAATGGAAATTAGAGGCCTATTTTAGCGCTGCTTTGATCTGGAAGAGCTGTGTCTTTGTGCTTCCAGATGCTGCGACAAATCTGTCTTGAACAAGGAGAGGATTAATTCTTTATCTTTGAATTAATCCATATGCTAAAAAAATAAGTTCCAGATTTGTCAAAATGTAACTGTCTTTTGGTTTGCTCATCCTTTTCAGAAGCTGTGGTCATGTCTCTAACATTCTGATTGCTCAGGAAGGGGTGTAATTATGCTTTTGCTTTGTCTCTCAGCCTCACCTGTAGTCCTTTGAACAAATGCCATTTGTGTTGGCAGAGCAGATTTTTTTTCTAAGTCATCCCTTCATTTCCTGAATGCTTCATTTCCCAGGCTATTTAATTTGAGTGTTGGAAGTTCTCAGAGAATGGTCACTTTAGAACTGTTGAAGGAGTGCTCTTCAGGAAGAACTTTCTCTTCCTGTATTTGGTTTGTTGTTTTTTTTCCTTCTCTGCTTTCCTCATGTAATCGTGGTGGAATGTGGAAGAGATCCATACTGTCAGGAAGGAAGCATGGTACTCTGCCACACAGATAGTGTTTCTATGTGGTTTTGTGGGGATGTAAAGATAAAGTGAGCTAGATTTAGATTAGATACTAGGAAGAAATTCTTTACTGCGGGAGTGGTGAGACACTGGAAAAGACTACCCAGAAAGGTTCTGGATGCCTCATCCCTGAAAGTGTTCAAGATCAGGTTAGATGGGGCCTTCAGTAACTTGATCTAGTGGAAGGTGTTCCTGTCCATGGCAGGGTGTCTTGGTACTAGGTGATCTTTCAGGTCCCTCCTAAGCCATTTGTGTACCACAAACTAGTGTTAATGCATTAACGTGTAGGGTTTATGAGAGATGGACTCCTGTGGTCATTTTCCCTGAGTGACTAGAAAGAAGGCCTTTGTTTGAGATTACCTTTTAGCACTTTCTGAGTGTTAGTGTGGTTTTTTGCTTGTTTGTTTGGGGTTTTTTTGCTTTGCAGATTGTATTGAATTAGTCACAGAATTTTAATTGAAAAGACACCTCTGTAAAAACAGAGAAAATATTTTAAGCTGCTTAGGATTTGTTAAAAGTGTTTTTCCCATAAGCTTAAACTGAGCAAGGCATTTCAAAGGCACTACTAAAATTTCTTGGTTCCTTAAATTACTCTTTTTTTTTCTGTCACTGCTCCTGGGTCTAAACCTTAAGTATGTACATACCCCCAGTTGTCATTGGAACCCTTTTCCAGAAGATCCTTTAGATTTCCTCAAGTTTCAAATATGTGTTGTGCATAGTGGTAATCTAAAGATAAATCAGCTGGGTTCACTTTTTTCTTTCTTTTCTTTCCTTTTTTTTTACAGTATAGACTTCCAAAGAAACAATCCAATACACAAATTAACTGAAGAGGAACTTCTGGCGTTTACTTCAGTAAGTAACTTACCTGAATTCCATAGTAAGCATGTTTTCGCTTACATATGAATTAGTAACCTGTTGATCACTTTAATCATGAAGCTGTAAATCAGAGATCTCAGTTATTTCATTACCCTTTTTCTTATTTCAAGAAATCAGTGATGCTGAAGTTCAATCCAGTTTTTGAGCCCTCCTCATGCAGAATAAGTTTGATATCCAAACATTTAACTTCACCTGAGAATGTGCACAAAACACTGTTTTTCGTAGGTTTGGTTTAGTTTTTGTTAACTCTGTGAATTATAATGTCATACTGAACTATGTGTTTTTACAGCAAACTCTTCCTATGGTACTTTGAATGGTATTTAAGTGGATTTAGAAAGGAATTTTTGCTTTTTCTGTCTGATTTATTCAGTCTGTGTATCAGCTGTTCTTTCCCAGTTCAGTGGCTGGTTTGCTGCAGAACGATTCTGGAACTTCCAAAGCAGCCTTGAACATTCCAACTTAAAACTTAATTGCAATGAAAAAATATTTTCTCAAAGTGCAGCTTGCTTCCTTCCTTGTTTTTTGGGTTTTTTTTCCAGTTTTGTGTGTTTTTTTAAAGAGTAGTCTGTCTGGGAGAGGTTGAGGAGGAAAGGCAGGTCATTACATTGCCATTTATTCGTACTTTCCACAGCATTAGAGTTCGACTTCAGTGCAGTAAAGACAGCTTGCTTTCCTACTCAAGCCTTGTCATGTGAGGCCTTTTTGCCTAGCAGTGACATCTAAAAAGTAAATTCCTGTGGACATTTGGCAGGTAGGATTGCAGCAAAAATCTGTTTGATTTCACTTAAGCTAAAATTTTATCACTGGCGCTTGCAGATATGTGGAAGTACTATTGGCAGCAAGATTAATTATGGTAATATTTGTTGGGGTATTATTTTTGTGATAGTAAAATGAAGATCAGTATGTAAAAAGAGATGATTCTAGTTTTGTTAATCAATAGACAGATAGTAGATTGTTTTAAAGTTAATGTTTGATTAGACCCCTGTGGTAATACAGTACATAAGATCTGCATGGGGGAGCTGAGTGAATCACTGTAAAACTCTTTGGTGTATGTAGGTTTTCTTTTTGTTGCCTGTGTTGGTTTGAGGCTAATTGGAACATTTTAGTGAGAGAAATTAGATCATTGGCTGTGAAAAGAAAATAATAATGATGTGTGTATCACTCATTTGTTCTGCTGAAGGACATGGTCAAAATATAAGGCACTCACTTAGTACTACTACTTCTTTGGTCTGTTTGTCTGGTTGCATCTTGCCTTAACTCCTTTGCATGAAAGCTATGTAACCTAATCTAACCATTTCCTTATAACTCTTTATTGGCTTTTGACATCTCACTTCAGATCCCTGCAGATTTATCACATGAGCTATATGGAGATTTATCTGTTACTACGGAGATAAGAGGGAGAGGAGGGGTTTGTTGAGAGCCCTCCTGGGCAGTCTGGCTGCTTGGGAAGGATTCTGAATTTCTGTATTACTTATAACTTGTATATAATTGTAAATATCTGTATATATATATGCTTGTAAATTTGTGCTGTGCAATAACATATTGCATAAACTCCCAAACCACAACATTGCTACAGTGATCATAGTGCTTTCTCATTATATGCTCATCGTTTCAGAAATATTTTGCTCATAGAATCAACCAGGTTGGAAGAGACCTCCAAGATCATCCAGTCCAACCTAGCACCCAGCCCCATCCAGTCATCTAGACCATGGCACTAAATGCCTCATCCAGTCTTTTCTTGAACACCTCCAGGGACAGTGACTCCACCACCTCCCCGGGCAGCCCATTCCAATGCCAGTCACTCTTTCTGGCAAGAACTTCCTCCTAACATCCAGCCTAGACTTCCCCCGGCACAACTTGAGACTGTGTCCCCTTGTTCTGTTGCTCGTTGCCTGGGAGAAGAGACCAACCCCCACCTGTTTACAACCTCCCTTCAGGTAGTTGTAGACAGCAATGAGGTCCCCCCTGAGCCTCCTGTTCTCCAGGCTAAACACCCACTGCTCCCTCAGCCTCTCCTCATAAGGTTTGTGTCCTCATAGGGTTTGTTCTAAACAGTAGTTGTTTTGTTTTTTAATTAAGCTGGGAACAGAGATCAGGAAGAATTGAAAGGGCGAAAAAGTAAAGCTATCCAGTTTCAGTTTATATTGTAGTAAGGAAGGTATCTGATAAGGATATTAAGGAATAATAACCATTAATGGAGAGAGAAAAAACATACAGAAAGAATAAGTATGTACAGAGTAAGGCAATGCACACACAGAAGAGACCGTAGGAATGAGAAAAAAATGGTGAACTGTGCACTGCAACCTTTTCTTAAATGGTGAAGCTATTGCAGGATGATTTTTTAGCAAATGTAATGTTCATGCAGATGTATACAGTCTCAAGATGTGCATGTAATTTCATTGAAACAAACCTTGCCCTTCTACTTGTTAAATTGAGAGGTTTCTGTGAAAACACAGAATTTTGCTTCTCTTATTTCCTGTCAGACTCACTGGACTTTCTTTGTATAGTTCCTGCTTCAGTCTTCCCACAACTCACTATTCTTTGCATAGCTCTTGGTTAGAAAACCTTCCGTCATATATATGAAACTTGAAATCATTTATCCACATATTCTATCCTTTTTAATATTAAATGGAGTGATATTGTGATAACAGTACGTCTGTAACAAAATCTGCTTTATTCTCACTACTTTCCAGAGTGATGGAAATAAGGAGTGGGGTTTACTTATTTTAACACTCAAATTTTCAAACATTTAAACGCTCTTCAGGTTTGACACCAGGGGAGAAAAACTAAACGTAGCAAGAACGAGAATCAACTTTACTGTCATCTTTTATCTGACATTGCTTGAGAGATCCTGTTACTCGCTGAGAAGGGAGAGATCTGTTGGCTGAATGCTTCATAATGATGAGAAAATGAATCTGCATTTTCCTGCCATCTAGTGGCTGATTCCTCACAAAGTCAGTGAAGAGCTGAGGATTCTTAAATACTGATTGCTGTGGCTGTGGGCAGCTTTCATTCATTTATTTGGTTTTATTTTTATAAAGCTTTTAAGTCAGCTATAGCTTTCTTCAAGCTTGTAAGATCAGCAGCCACTACCGTGATAGATCTCCAGAGAAACACAGCTGAAAGATGTGTAGGCTTCTCTCATTTGGTGCTTTGAGTAGCAAAAAAGAAGGGCGTATTTGAATAAGCAAACAGGAATCGCTCTAGAAGTGCAGAATTCAGCGGACAGCAGTGAGTTAAAGAAGTAGCTCATAGCCTAAAAATTAGAGGAAGTAATGAATTTCAATATCAGTAGAATAGAATAGAATCAACCAGGTTGGAAGAGACCTCCAAGATCATCCAGTCCAACCTAGCACCCAGACAGTCAACTAGACTATGGCACCAAGTGCCTCATCCAGGCTTTCCTTGAACACCTCCAGGGACAGTGACTCCAGCACCTCCCTGGGCAGCCCATTCCAATGCCAATCACTCTCTCTGGCAAGAACTTCCTCCTAACATCCAGCCTAGACCTCCCCCGGCACAACTTGAGACTGTGTCCCCTTGTTCTGTTGCTGGTTGTCTGGCAGAAGAGACCAACCCCCACCTGGCTACAACCTCCCTTCAGGTAGTTGTAGACAGCAATGAGGTCCCCCCTGAGCCTTCTCTCCTCCAGGCTAAACACCCCCAGCTCCCTCAGCCTCTCAGAATGTCAGAATAGTTTGGGTTTTTTTTAATGAGCTTTTTTTTAACATTTCCAAGTTGCCTGGATGTAGGGATGCAATTCAATCTTAGACAAAGAGGACAAACAAGGACATGCATGAGTTGTAACACTACCATCCTAAATATTGCCTCAAAAGTGAAAACAGGAATTGCTTTTCAGTAAAGGCATCTTTCATGGATTTTGCATGAGCCTAAAATTGTGGATAGCCACCTGTAGAATTTCCTGATAAAATCTCTGTGTAGTTCTGCATCTTAGCTCTGAGTCGCTGAACTGAGCAATTTCATCACTGCTCCCTGGCAGTAGGGATGTTCTTGTGTGGTTGTCTTGGTCTGCTAGCTGAGCAAATAAGTGGCACTGTGAATGTTATCACTTGTATTTAAGGTATTTACCAAGCTTTGGTGCTACCTGGTGAAACAGTCATATGATCCCTGTATCAGTACTGCTCCAGTAATTTCTTTAGCATCATTTAAACTGCTATGTGTGCGTGTGTGTGTGTGAGCAGGCATCTTCTCAGCCTACATGTGGATTCCTAAATCTGCAGGCTGGTTAGATGGTTGTCATGCATTCATCTGATATCTGCTGCAATTGGTTTCCTGAAGAAAGGAAGGCATTTCAAGGTATCTTAAGACACTCGAGAAATTGTAAGGCATTTTTGGTAATCAGTGAATTGCTTTGAATGCTGCAAAGCCAAACAAATACAAATGACTTGCAATTTCTTTTTAGCAGAGAGAAGTAGTTCCAGGTAGTATGAGAGGGAAAGCATGATTGAAGTCAACTCAAGTAAATTATGTGCCTGACTCAGAATAGGTCTTGTTTGGCAAACAGACATTCTAAACTCCTTTTTATATCTAGAGGAGTTGAAAATTGCTGTGTACATATAATATTAACGTCACTGTTAGTCATTGCTTGGTGACTGCAGTTAAATACAAAAGGATTACTGCTTTTCATTTAATGAAGTTGCTTGGCAACAGTTGCCATCATCCTAAGAGTACTAACTTTAAGAATAACTTTCAGTATTGCAGATTTTTGAAGCAAGATGTGGGGCTGTAACAGATACTGCATGGTTGTGTGTGTAGTCTTCTTGGCTAGGATAGCTCCTCTTGCTATAACAATTTGAACTTCTGTGCTCAAGGTTGTCTGGTCAAATCCATTTGTCATCAGTGTAGTATGTCAACTTTGAAGCTGTCCATCTCTAGCTGAAATGAGATAAATTAGATTTGATTTTTTTTACCTCTTTGCATGAGAGGTAGTATAGCTGACATGCACTTAAGAATTAACACAAAATCAAACATTTTAAGGGGAACTAAAAATCTTTTTTCTCTTGCGTAACAGTTTAAGGCAACAGTCACAATGTTTGTCACTTTAATGTGGTAAGCACTTGAAGTCCTAAAAAAGCCATGATCTTATTTAGAAATAAAATGTCATACAAACTACTTCAGAGACAGTTTTGCATATAATTTTTGGCAGACTTTCTGATTTAGCTGACTGAATAAAGACATTTTTAAGGGAGGAAAACAGAGACAGTAAACCAGCATTGAAACTCTGTGCTTTTCCTTTGGGATTACTGCTTTCTTCCTTACAATATATGTTTTTTTTCTCCAAAGCTTTCTGAATAGAAAGTAGGAAGTATACACTGTAAGAAACCAAAGAACTGCCTCAGTACATCTTTCATATTGAAGTTTACTAGCTTAGTGCACTCTCAGCTCCCTGGGGTACTTTTGCAATGCCTGAATATGCTTCCTCATCCATCTTTAATTTCAATTGATTGTTTTTAATGTAAAATAGAAACGTAAAGTGTGCTGAGTTTTATGTTGGGCAGTAGTTTTTCCCTAGAAGGTCACAGACTGATCTTTTTTAGATTTTTTTTTTTTTCCCATAAATGAGCAAAAGTAAGGTCTTAAAATCACTTCTATTAAATGTTTGCTGTTTGCATTGTTTTGGATAGGTAATGCAGTTAAGAGAATAAACCACAGATGTACATGATATTTCAGTATATTTTTTAAAGAGTTTTTTAACACTTACATTTAAAGCCTTATAAAAACATGTCCATGATAGAATCAAGCAGGTTGGAAGAGACCTCCAAGCTCATCCAGTCAAACCTAGCACCCAGCCCTACCCAGTCATCTAGACCATGGCACTAAATGCCTCATCCAGTCTTTTCTTGAACACCTCCAGGGATGGTGACTCCACCACCTCCCTGGGCAGCCTATTCCAATGCCAATCACTCTCTCTGGGAAGAACTTCCTCCTAATATCATGTGAACAGAAGCTATAGGACAGGAAACTAGAAAGTATTTCTGAAATGCAAAAGAGTTCCAGAAACTTATGAATCCTCTATGTAAAAACTAGTAAATCTTCCTTTATGTTCTAATATTGATTGTGCAGTTCTAGCAGGGAAACAGGGGAAGGTTTAAATACTGGATTGTTTTGCGTCATTTTTTCCTTTACAAAAGAGAAATTAGGCCTTGTTGAGAAAAAAAAGACCCAACCAAACAAACCAATAATAAGATTGGCCTCTGAAATACAAGTTCTTACAGCTTTATTAAAAATGTATAATATAGCTTATAATTTGCATTTTGGGCAGGTAATTCGTTGTTTTATTAGTCTGATTTGACACTCCAAGATAAAGGAGCTACAAATTGGTCCTTAACATTACCCCTCCTCCATCTGGCCTTGCTTCATCCAAGAGAAATGGGCTTTGCAGTAAATCTGGTGAGCAATTAGTCCTGTGTGAGAGAATATACATTTCCCCTCCTTGTTACAGTGTTATGATTAAGGCACTTTACAGTGTTAACCTTTAGGGGACTGAGGAAAGGCAACTGGAAACCATGAAAGATAAGCCTCTTACTTTGTGCATCCCACATCTTAGCCCTGTATTTATATTCTTTGAAATTCGTTGAAGATGAGAAGGGACTCTGGGAAACTTATTTGCATTGGTTTGATATGTTCCTGAGATTTCTGTCGGTTATGGAGAGTAATTGGTTTCTTTATCAGTGGTGAAAACCAGGAAAATGAAGCTCTGGCAGCTCTTCAGTCTGTTGACATTTAAAAAGGTGAGGATGTGTTTCCTAAAGAGTGTGGGGGGGGGAGGGAATAAAAGGAGAAAAACCCTTTTATTTTGCTCAGAGTACAACATTTAAAATTATTCACCATCTTCCCACAAAAATACTTTGCCCATTCTGATATTGTACCAGTAATGACACGAAAGGTACTAAGGTCTGGTCAGAGACTTAGAGCATATGGAGAAAGTCTGTCAAAATCCAAGAAATACTGTGTATTCAAAAGCTGGACCAGATGGGAATGATCCAGTGTGTTGAGGTGGTGATTCTGTAGGAGACTGGTTTTACTGGAAAATTTGAGAATGGTTGGACAGAAGTATTTTTTTCAGAGGTGGCCATTTATTGAGTGTGATAGAAAGTGATGTTGTGTGGTACCTTTGAAAATCACAGCAATTAACTCTAGTGCACACTTTACTGAGTGAGTGTGTGTGTGTATGTATGTGTTTATGAGTATGTGTTCTGCTTTTCACTGTAGGAAAGGGACTTTGGGAGGAAGCAGTGGAGGGTGGAAGTGGGAGTGCTTTATTTTTCTCATCTTTTGTATGGCATTTGTGATATTAATGTGGCATAAGGGAGCAGTTAAATCATGGCATGTGATATTTTTAATGTTAAGCCTTCCTATCAAAATCTCTATAAAGCTAACATGCCAGCTGGGTTTCTAAAGAGAAGCTGTTTGTGTAGCTTAAATAAAAGAAGTGCATTTTTCTCTGCTGAGAAAATGGCTGCAGTTTTCTTTATGTTTTATATCCAGCAAGAGTATTGAAAAGCTCATTAGGAGTGCCATGTGTCTCTACTGCTGTAACTTTTGTGGCTTTATAAAAACTCTCTTTCACTTTTTTTCTAAGCTGCATTGCTCATTTTGAGTAGCCTCTGTTGGTTGTAAGATATAGCACTACAAAGACTTCCTGTGAGAAAGCCCAGCTAGTATAGAATAGAATAGAATCAACCAGGTTGGAAGAGACCTCCAAGGTCATCCAGTCCAACCTAGCACCCAGCCCTAGCCAGTCAGCTAGACCACGGCACTAAGTGCCTCATCCAGGCTTTTCTTGAACACCTCCAGGGACAGTGACTCCATCACCTCCCTGGGCAGCCCATTCCAATGCCAATCACTCTCTCTGCCAACAACTTCCTCCTAACATCCAGCCTATACCTCCCCCAGCACAATTTGAGACTGTGTCCCTTTGTTCTGTTGCTGGTTCTGTTGCCCTCGCCTGTCTACAACCTCCCTCAGGTAGTTGTAGACAGCAATGAGGTCCCCCCTGAGTCTCCTCCAGGCTAAACAACCCCAGCTCCCTCAGCCTCTCCTCATAGGGTTTGTGGTCCAGGCCCTTCACCAGCCGTGTTGACCTTCTCTGGACACCTTCCAGCACCTCAACATCTCTCTTAAATTGAGGAACCCAGAACTGGACACAGTACTTAAGATGTGGCCTGACCAATGTTGAGTACTAGCAAGACACTTCTTTTTCCCAAGTAAATGAATTTAATTGTTTCACAGAATCACAGAAACATTCTGGTTGGAAAAGACCCCCAAGATCATCAAGTCCAACTAATAACCCTACTTTACAAAGTTCACCCTTAAAACATACCCTCAAGCACCACATCCAAACAACTTTTAAACACATCCAGGGTTGGTGACCCAGCCACTTCCCTGGGCAGCCCATTCCAATGCCTGACCACTCTTTCTGTGAAAAAATGTTTCCTAATGTCCGGTCTAAACCTACCCAGTCACAGCTTGTTTGGGGTTTGTTTGTTTGTTTGCTTTCCTGTGTTTTTTTGTCCTTCCAAGTACTTTTATTCACAAGTCTGAATCACTTTCCAGCAAGGTCAGGATGTTCATTTAATGTGTGTGTGCTTTCTGCCTGTCGTACATTACTGGGGAATCAGATTGAGTATGGCAAAAGAGTATTGTGGACAAAGACTCAACCAGCTTTCTCAGAAGCTCATTCCTAAAGTGTCTGGTACTTGTTTACAATGTATTGTGGATAGGAAATGAGTTTAGTGTTAGTTCATTTTACTGATGCTGTACCATATGCATTTAGATGTTTCAGGGTAAAGGAACCGAGTGTCACACATAGTACATGTCTTGAAGGACAGGGGAGAGGCTTGCAATCCATTCCAAACTGATAAATACAAGTAGCAGTCTGTCTGATTTAGTTTACAAAACATCAGATTTCTACATAATTGACAATTTTATTCCTTTCAACTTTGTTCTCCCCTGGGATCTACATTCTTCCCTGAGTCCACGGGATCCACAGCTCTGCTTGCATCATGTCTCACAGGAGATGATTCCTGATTTATTGTGTGTCTTTCTGGGCTGAAGTAAATTAGGGAAGAAATGTAGCCTTCTCTTTCTAGAGTAGTCTGCACTTTTGCATGATCTGTACAGAATTATTCATGTGATAAATTTTAGTAATCTCACTTGAAACTGCAATGGGTAGAGACCATAAAAGTAATGTTTAAGTTTTAATAGACTGTATGCATGTCTAAATGTTTGAGCGGTTAGGCAAGCAAATTTAATGCTGGTTAGTAACATTTTTTTCCCACAGCAGCTTTATTTCTCCCCCCTCCTCCTTCCTCTTTATCTATCAGCAGCTCACTTATTTTTTCTAGCAACATCTCTGATAGTCAGTTGATGTGTTGCAGGCTTCCCTTCCCCATCTTGTGTCCTTTGCCAGTTAGAGCTATTATAGTTTACTTCAGCAAGGAAGGTTTCATTATAGCAAGAGGATAAAATTAACCCCCCTGTTCAACAAAACACTGTCTTGAAGTATCATCTGAAGGAAAGAAGACATTCTCACTACTCTGTGTAATGCTTAATGTTCCCTTTTTGACAGTATTCTGATGATCAATTCAATTCATATCTCGTCAGTACTAGTAGTCAGCAATTTTTTTTTTTAGTGATGCATATTCTCCTGATCCACCTATTTGGATGTATTAAACAGAAGATATTGCTAGTTATTTTTGTTCTTTTACCATGTGTGAGGAAGAACTTATTCTTAAAATTCATCTGCCCTAATATCTTGTCCTCTGCTATGTCTGGTTTTAGTATTTTCCTTTCATTTACTCTTTTTGCTAATCTAGCATTGCAAACACTAATCTTGTCTGTTCCATAGCATCTGAAAGAATGAAGACAGATGAATTCTTGCTTTCTAGCCACCTTACTACCGTCTCTAAGCAACCAAGTTTAACTTTCTCTCATATCTGTGGCTTGCAGTAAAAGCTTTCCCATATCATATGTGATCTGTGTTAGATAGCATTGTCCTGCTCTGACAGGGGGGTTGGACTCGATGATCTCCTTGGGTCCCTTCCAACTCCTAATACCCTGTGATCCTGCGATATCAGTGCCACAAACAATCTTTCTTGTCTGTATTAAAGATGAAATATTGAAAAAGCAACATTTTTTACTTATTAAACAATGTAAGATAGGTTTGATTAGAATGCCACAGTCCTTGATTGTAGTCATGAAGCATGTATTTTTAACTTGATTGTAGTCATGAAGTACATATCTTTTCCTTACCCACCAAGGTGTCTGTAATGTACAAATCTGATACTCTTTGATTCATTTGTCATCACTAAAATGTCACTGTCTTGAGATGGGTTTCTTTTAAACAAAAACCAGGTGCAGTCAGTAGCTATTCTATTCTAGCTACTTTGGGGAAAGCAACTCAAAACTAGAGATGAAAAAATCAAATATATTCAATGATTTTTTTTCTGGGTTTACTTTTTCCTCTTTTTTTTTTTCTTCCCCTTTTGTCTTTTTTCTCTTCCCTCCTCCACTCCTTTTCATAGACTCATAGCATCAAACAGATTGCAAGAGACCTCCAAGATCATCCAGTCCAACCTGTCACCCATCCCTAGCCAGTCAACCAGACCATGGCACTAAGTGCCCCTTTTCTTCTCTTCCCCCTTTTCTACTGCCTTTCTCCTTTAGTCTATTTAATGGATTTCTAACTAGTATTTTCTTCAGTGGACTTAGTGATAGTTTCATATTTTTGGGGAGAAAATTATGTTAAGTTCAGAGTCTACACACCATGTGCTTTTGAAAGAAGGTGTAAGGGGGAAAGGATTGGCAATTTTTACCTATTTTGAGAATTTTCCTGAAAACCCAGTTATAAATTTAGAGTTATCAAAATATCCATTTACATGTTTAGCTGTCCTCATTTCAGTGTAGGCCATTCTCTTCAGCAATAATCTTGGATACATTTTTGCACACTTGTGTAAGTAGTTAGTTGGCTTCAGTATGTTGTGGATGAAGCATGGTCCCATCTATGTTATAGAAAGAGAGAGGTTAAATGGCTCTGATGCTGTTATTTCTACAGTATTTCTTTTCTTTTTTTTGCTTAAACCACATTTGTTTTAAATAGAAAAGTGAATTTTTCAAGTGCTGTCAAATAGAAATTGAGGTGTTATTTTGTGAAACGTTTAACTACGTCTCCACATCTTTTACTTGTGTTTACAGAATGCTTGAAGTCTAGTACTAAAAAGTGCATTGTGAATAAAGAATAGAAAAAAGCATTTATTTCTGTCAGCAGACCTCATCACCCAGTGTGGTTTTTTTCTTCTACAAATACAGCTTTAATAACTTGGATACTGATAAGCAAAGTGCTGGATTTTGTAATTATTTGTACCATCAAATATGCAAGATATTTTCATAGTGTAATTCACATGAAGCATTTGTGACCTTCTGAAGTCTGATTTCCAGTTATGGAAATAGATGGAAAGGAAAGGTTCGTATTCTGTTTATGGAGGTTAGCTCATTGCATTAGAAAAAGGAAACAATGCTAGCTCATTTAGTGGACTGTTTATGCAATATAGATCATAGTCTCTTGATAACTGTGAGAAAATTCAGACTCTTCTATGCATAATTTATATGCTTAGCATATATGATATATCATATTATGATAATGGTATAAATACTTTTGACATGTTTGGACTGGCTGCATTAATCATGGCACATAGAGCTGTTATGAAGGCTACTCAAATTAATGTCAACAGAACGTTTTAAAACATCATAGAATAGAATAGAATCAACCAGGTTGGAAGAGACCTCCAAGATCATCCAGTCCAACCTAGCTCCCAGCCCTAGCCAGTCAACTAGACCATGGCACTAAGTGCCTCATCCAGGCTTTTCTTGAACACCTCCAGGGACGGTGACTCCACCACCTCCCTGGGCAGCCCATTCCAATGCCAATCACTCTCTCTGTCAAGAACTCCTCCTAGCATCCAGCCTATACTTCCCCTGGCACAACTTGAGCCTGTGTCCCTTGTTCTATTGCTGGTTGCCTGGGAGACAGAAAAAGAGAAAATTTATAACGACTCTTCATAGTTGCAAATGGGGAGAAAAGGAACTGTTCATTGTGTGTGTGTTTGTGCATATACTTAATTGTAAACCTCAGAATTAATATTTTATTTCAAATACATTCAGTTAGCCAAGACTGAATTTATATCTGTGAAATAATGTTTTCAAACACTGTGAGGTATATAAAAATATAAAAAAAACCAAACAGGTAGTTTAATAATTTTTTAACCAACAAAAGGTACTCCATATTTACAACAATGTTGTGTTACAGCTTGAGTGCCAAGGCTGCCAGACAAGACTAGACAAAGCAAATTTTAAACATACCATTCTAATGAAACCAGTCCCTTGATGTGGGTCACTGGTTGTTGTTTTGGCCTTGCTCTTGACTTGTTAACATGGAGAGAGATTTCATATGTCTGCAGCTAGGAGCTTTAATCCCAGCTCTGCTCGTGATCAGCTAACACCTGTTGCAGTGAAAAGCTATTTTAGTTGTACGGTCCCAAGATTAGTTTTATAGACCAAAACAAACCCTTGTCATACACTTGAGTGAATAGCTTTAGACTTTGGAAAAAAATATGCCAAATGTGTGCTCTAAACCTACTGAAATTATACATATATATATATAAATCTATGGAATATTTAAGCCATGCTGGAAAACGGCAGCATGCACATGCCTTCTCTTCCGTCACTTCAGTACTTTCAGAATTTCTGCCTGGCTCTTTTGTTTACCTGACAGTTGGACATGATTTGTTTACAAAGAAGGAACCATTTAAATCCTAATAATGTTTAAAAAAAATAAATCATATGACTGACTTTAATGTGCTGATGGCTTGGTGTAACAACTCATTAAAATCAATTAAATACCCAATAAAGGAAAATGCAACACTTCTGCTAATGAATGTCATACAGGTTCAAACACTGCCCAATTGTTTGGTTTCTTATGAAACTGCAGAGGTATTCTTACTCTGAAGGTGCCATGCAAAGTTTAAATTAGATACTTGTATTAGATGTTTATAATAGGCACTTACCTTGTTTGTGTTGCTAAGGACATTATGGCAAACAGGATTAGAAATTGTCAAATTGTAGCAAGAATCATCTGAGTAAAATCCTAATGTGTTTTATTTTTTCCCTGTTGTTGAGCCTTAAAAGATATGAAGATGTTCATAGCTAATAAAATATGACTACAGAATATACAGCCATATAATTTCTAATTACTTGTGTCTAATCAATCCTAATGTTTCTAGAGAGTAACACTTTATTTATCTGAATGTTTCCTATCTTGAACAGATGCCCAAAATTTGTTTCAAGATTAGTAGGTCTTATCCAACTATTGACACAATCAATCAAATATAAAATATTTCTGGTTGATGATACATAGGAAGGTGAAGAATTTATAGGTGCTCAGATTACCACTCTGATTAGTCCTGTAAATTCTAAAGTTATTACTTGGGAGTGTTGGCTGCATTGTCAGTGGCTGTAGATGACAGAGGCTGCAGTGAGAAGATTGTTTGTTCATAACTATCATGTAGCCATGATGTTTTAGATAATTTGAGGATTATACTGCAGGATCAATTAGTAAATGTTTTCAAGAGAAGTTTATAGGCTTGAACTTGGTGTGCTGCATTTTGCTACCACCTTTTCCAATTCACTATGCAAGAGGAATTTTTGTTTTTCAGTCAGCTTATGTTTGAATTTTGAATGTAGTTAAGTAGTTTTGCATTAAAAAGGTACTTTCAGAGAAAGGAAGAATATTCTATATTTAAAGTATGGAGGAATAGGAGTTGCTTCCATCTAAACTTCAGACTATTTATAGAATCATAGAATTGTTTGTGTTGGAAGGCACCCAAAAGTTCATTTAGTGCCAACCTCACTGCCATGGGCAGGGACATCTCCTATTATACCAGGTTGCTCAAGTCCCTGACCAACCTGACTTTGAACACTTCTAGGATTGGTGCCCTCACAACTTCTCTGGGCAGCCTGTTCCAGAGCCTCACCACCCTCATGGTGAAGAATTTCCTTCTATTGCCTAACCTAAGGCAAACTTCTTCCAGTTTGAAGTGATTAGGCTTGTCCTGTCATTACAGGTCTTTGTAAAAAGCTCCTTTCTAACTGTCCCGTAGGCCCCCTTCAAGTGCTGAAAGGCTGCTACAAGGACTTTATTGCCTATAGAGAAAAGCCTTCTCTATTCTCAGCTGAACAACCCCAAGTCCCTTGGCCTGTCTTCATAGAAGAGGTGCTCCAGCCCTCTGATCATCTTTATGGCTCTCTTCTGGAGCAGTTCTTATAGTTCCATGCCTTTGTGTTTGTTTCAATAAACTGATGGTTTATGAAGAGACTGGAGAAGCTCCCCTGTTAGTATGAAAAAAAACATAAGCTCTTCAAAATCATGTTTGTTTTACTTTGGGATGAATTAGATGGGGATTTAGAGGTACATTTTCTATTCTAAGGGTTCCATTTTAACATGGTGATATGAGAATACATACAGAGATTTGCAGGCATTGTGTATAATTTTATATAAAATAAAATTTATATGTAATGGTAGAGAATTTTCATATATAGTGCTGGGCCCCCCAGTTTAGAAGGGACATCGAGATGCTTGAGCGTATCCAGAGAAGGGCGATGAGGCTGGTGAGAGGCCTCGAGCACAGCCCTATGAGGAGAGGCTGAGGAAGTTGGGATTGTTTAGCCTGGAGAAGAGGAGGCTCAGGGGTGACCTTATTGCTGTCTACAACTACCTGAGGGGTGGTTGTAGCCAGGAGGAGGTTGCTCTCTTCTCTCAGGTGGCCAGCGCCAGAACGAGAGGGCACAGCCTCAGGCTGCGCCGGGGGAAGTTTAGGCTCGAGGTGAGGAGAAAGTTCTTCACTGAGAGAGTCATTGGCCACTGGAATGGGCTGCCCAGGGAGGTGGTGGAGTCGCCGTCCCTGGAGCTGTTCAAGGCAAGGTTGGACGTGGCACTTGGTGCCATGGTCTAGCCTTGAGCTCTGTGGTAAAGGGTTGGACTTGATGATCTGTGAGGTCTCTTCCAACCTTGGTGATACTGTGATACTGTGAAAAAGAGGGGAAAACATGAGGTAGGATTGAATGGATTGATCGAAATGGGTCTGTGGGAATGCAGTCTGAGAAGGAACGATATCGAGCAGTGTGGGCACTTGGCCTTCGCTTCCCACAGCTTCAGGATGCCTCCCACGGGAGAGGAAAGACAGTGGGACACCTGGTTAATGAGAAAAACAAGGTGTGATGTATGTAAAAGTCTGGGCTGTATTTGCCTAGATTTTGCTAATGTGTGGGTGAATGCTGTATGCTCTGGACTATATAAATAGTCAGAACAAACAGTAAAGGTCTCTGGTGAATTCACATTGAATCATATGGAGTCCTTGTGTCGAGCCTTACTAACATGGATCTATCAAAATATGTGGCAGTTGTGGATCAAAAACCAATCATTATTCAACATTCTGTAATTAAGTGCATTTTTAAGCTTATTGGCAATCATCTACATTTAAATTAAAAGTTTGTCACTGTTCCTTTAGGTGGTTGCTAAGCAACTTTTTTTTGCATTTAAGTAACTATATTCACCAGAAGAGCAGCATTCTCTGCTTAAAAACAATCCTTTGCTATTTAGATCAGCTGACTTTTTGCCTGTTTAGAAAACAATAAATGTATTTTAGTTCTGTATTGTGAGGCTTTGTGTATGTGCATAGTTTCCTCTTAATTAATGGTCACAGTGTGATGGTTTGGGTGTTCCCCCCACACACACACTTTGGAAATCACCTAGACTAGCCTCGGCTGGCTCTGGAAATTTGAGTGAAGCTTATATTTACAGTTAGCAGAATATACAAGCAGATATTTACAGTGCATACAGTTATATACAAAAATATACAAGGTAAAAGGTAATACAGAAACACAGCAGCCCTCCCAGAAACCTGAGTCCCCAGGAGGGGCTCCCAACTGCCCTTCCACCTTCTCCCGTCCCTCTCAACCTTACTCCAGTCCTAAGGAAGAACGGAGGTTTGGCCAGAGGGTTAGGAAGCAAAGTGGATTAATCAGCGAGATGGCAGAGAGGCTAGGGAGAAAAATGCAGCTCAGGCAGTGCCCCAAGAAGTGCCTTATCTGTGTTTGGATTCTTCTTCTTGTATCTCTCAGCAAGCCTATGAGGGAAGTAGACATCACTACTGTTTGTCTTTCACAGCCTGTAATCTAGTTCTTCTCACCAAAACATTCTAGCTAGGCTCAAACTAGCACACATGTAATAAATGAGTGTGTCACATCTAGGCTACACTCTGAATAATGATAAGACTGAGAAATTTATTAATGGTACCTGAGAGCCTGGTTTGATCTTGGTGTCATTACTGGTGCGTACCTAACTCACCATTCAGGCACTACTTCCTTCCTAGTAATGGGCTGTTACAAAGGTGGTGTACAATAGCAGACTACTTTGTTATTAAGACTTGAGGATCACGTTGTTTCATTCCATACATAAAGATGTCATGTAAGGGTCATATATTGAATGAATATTCTGGCTTCTATAATGTTTCAGTAATCTCCTTTTTAAACTCTTATATGGTGATATAAAGGGTTCTTGTTTGTAGGAAAAAATGTGGGGAAGAATTGGAGAAATGAGCTTTCCCATGTGAAAAATTCCATTCAGTGCAGAAGATGTTGCATAACCTTATTTTGTTTCCTTTTTTCTTGCCTCATCTAATTTTCCTGGTTTTCTTTATTTTGTTGTCCTTTCCCTAAAGTAAGAACAAAAATGACTTGTGAAGATTATTCTCAATAGTGGTTTTGTTCTAGAATTATTTCATAACTTTTCTTAGCTGCCTTTGGTACAGTACAATAAACTTCCAGATGTGCTGACCAAACTTAATTATCTTGAATTTTTTTCTTTTTCCCAGATGTTTTAATTTAACCTGTAGCCTCATTATAGAGTCTGGTTCACATGAATACATTTATTATCTAGAATATCATTAGGAGGCTCAGGGTTTGACCTCATTGCTGTCTACAACTACCTGAAGGGAGGCTGTAGCCAGGTGGGACTTGGTCTCTTCTCCCAGACAACCAGCGATAGAACAAGGGGACACAGCCTCAAGTTGTGCTGGGGGAAGTCTAGGCTGGATGTTAGGAGGAAGTTCTTGCCAGAGAGAGTGATTGGCATTGGAATGGGCTGCCCAGGGAGGTGGTGGAGTCACCGTCCCTGGAAGTGTTCAAGAAAAGCCTGGATGAGGCACTTGGTGCCATGGTCGAGTTGACTGGCTAGGGCTGGGTGCTAGGTTGGCCTGCGCGATCTCTTCCAACCTGGTCAGTTTTATGATTAAAGCTTGCCTAATAACCGTGAATGCATGTTCTGAAATTATTCTTTGTGGCCCTAAAATACAAACGTTTGTGCCCTTTATACATGTATTACTCTGTCTCAGTGGTGCTTTAAGCATTACAAATAGGCAATGCAAAGGTGAGCATTTGATTTCTGTCACAGGACTGAGCTCAGTAAAAGTACAAAATTAAACGCGTTTCTTAAGTGAAAAATAGGCCTGCTTATAATTGTCCTATGCAGTTGCAATGCTTTTTTGTATCAATAAAATTCTGATAATTAATTTTTTTCTTCTGTAATTGTATAGCAGGTACACCTTACACTTTGTTTTATTACTAATTCAAAAAGCAGGACTGTTAAGCAAACAAAGTGTGACATTGCTGGCGCAGGGAAGTGAAACATAATTATCATAGTATCATATCATAGTATCATCAGGGTTGGAAGAAACCTCACAGATCTTCAAATGCAACCCTTCACCACAAAGCTCAAGGCTAGACCATGGCACCAAGTGTCACGTCCAATCTTGCCTTGAACAGCTCCAGGGACGGCGACTCCACCACCTCCCTGGGCAGACCTCTCCCTGGTCTTCCACTCAGTTTCTCATAGCTTCTCCTACCTTCCCGTGTGACTTTATGTACACTCATACAGCATAATTCCTTAAATTGCAGCGAGAACAGTGGTGTAGGAGGTATACGTAAAGGCAGAGCTATCCAATATGCAGGTGTGGAGAAGGCTGAGGAAGACTGCTCAGTAGTAAATGGTTTATTTTCTTTTCATTCTGAGCAGCCATTTCAGTGTGTGCAGATTGGCATGTGCACCATATGAATAGAATGGAATAGAATCAACCAGGTTGGAAGAGACCTCCAAGATCATCCAGTCCAACCTAGCACCCAGCCCTAGCCAGTCAACTAGACCATGGCACTAAGTGCCTCATCCAGGCTTTTCCTGAACACCCCCAGGGACGGTGACTCTACCACCTCCCTGGGNAACATCTCTCTTGAATTGAGGAGCCCAGAACTGGACACAGGACTCAAGGTGTGGCCTGACCAGTGTTGAGTACAGGGGAAGAATAACCTCCCTCCTCCTACTGGCCACACTGTTCCTGATACAGGCATGGATGCCATTGGCCCTCTTGGCCACCTGGGTACACTGCTGGCTCAACTTCAGCCTACTATCTACCAGTAGCCCCAGGTCCCTTTCCTCCTGGTTGCTCTCCAGCCACTCTGTCCCCAGCCTGTAGCGTTGCTTGGGGTTGTTGTTGTTGTGGCCAACACAGTGCTGCCCTAGCTGAGGAGGAAATAGTTTTGATGGCTGCCCTTTATAATGAGAATTGATTAAGGTGCCTGTACAGCCTTCAATTCATGAAATAAGTACTACAAGCATGTGTTTGCCTTTCAGAATAGGAAAAAGCATTCTTGCTTGAGAACACTGTTTAGAACTTTTCTGTCTTCTGTGTCTTTTAAAATGCAACAATGAAAAAAATGTTCTTTTGTCTCTGCAGTGCTTGCTCTCTCAGCCAAAGTTCTGGGCCATTCAGACATCAGCCTTGCTCCTTCGGACCAAGCTTGAGAAAGGTAGTATTCGCCGAATGGAACGGGCGATGAAGCAGACACAGGTAAGACATCTGTGCTGACTTGTTATATAGATATGTGTGGGTTTATATATCAAATGGAAGTAGGCAGAAGGGAGGAGTTTCTGCAGTTTTTCTCTGTGAACTGTGCAGTGAGGTGATTTTTTTAAATGATGTCTCTGAATTAGATGTATAAACCACACATCCTTTTATGTTTACCAGTCTCGAGATAAACTCTGAACTGTACAAGTAATAAATGGTCACTTCCTTTAAACACATGGCAACTTTTGAAGGATTGAAATGAAAATTTGTTTCCTCACTTCTAGTTTCTGACTTCTGATCTGAGGAGGTTTTTTAATGTAATAGCTCATGAATGTTAAGCTGCTACTGTTATATTTTTTTTTCATAGATTTTAATCAAATCAGCTGTAGAAAACACTGGAAAACATGCAGACATTCCTTGGTGTTGTGAGAACAAGAAAGCACATTTGTGAATGAAGCAGCACTTTCAATTTACTGGTTTGATGTGTTGCTTGGTGATTAGGATACTTACTGCAAGTTTGAGGAAATGATAACTAATGATACTCCAGAAAAATCACTTTTCAAGTACAAAAATGAAATCTTAAAATTCTGGAAGTTTTCAGCTAGTAGGAAATGTCTGTAGGCTATATAAAGAGTGAAGTTTGGTTGGTTTTCTTTTATGTTGCAGAGTTTTGTTAGCCATTGGTCATCTTCATGCTGTTAAGTCTTGCTGTCACATAGGGACAGCAGTCATTTCTATATGTCCGTCAGGAACAGTTCTGCACACTGAAACTGCCAGGAGGCTATAAACTTGGTGGTTTTAGTGTTGTGTAATTAAATCCTGAGAAGCTGATGTTTCATCTAAAATCAGTATCGATGCATGGATCTTTCAGGCAGTGTAGCTTGGACGCACTTTTGCATTTTATTTTGCTGAGGAGAACGTAGAGTTGCCACAGTGGAATTTCCTAGGGTCAGTAGAAGAGTGTCAAGGAAGACAGGATTCCAGGTCTTGGAAATTTAGCATGTGACAGCAATTGGAAGCAATCTCAGAATCCTTGATGCCCAAAGCCATGAAACAGTTGGAATGTCTCCAACATTTGTCTGGCTTGATTAGTCCTGAGTACAGAAAATTGTCATAGAATCATAGAATGGTTTAGGTTGGAAGGGACCTCAAGGATCATCCAGCTCCAACCCCCCACCATAGGCAGGGAAACCTCCCACTAGAGCAGGCTGCTCAAGGCCTCATCCAGCCTGGCTTTAAACACCTCCAGGGAAGAAGCATCCACAACCTCCCTGGGCAACCCGTTCCAGTGTCTTACCACCCTCACTGTAAAGAACTTCCTCCTAACATCCAGTCTAAATCCCCCCTCCTCCAGCTTAAACCCATTCCCCCTCGTCCTAACATTACTAGACCGTGTAAATAGTCCCTCCCCAGCTTTCCTGTAGGCTCACTTCAGATACTGGAAAGCCACTCTAAGGTCTCCTCAAAGCCTTCTCTTCTCCAGTCTGAAGAGCCCCAACTCTCTCAGCCTGTCGTCATAGCAGAGGTGCTCCAGCCCTCTGATCATCTTCGTGGCTCTCCTCTGGACCCGCTCCAGCAGTTCCTATGTTTGACAGTCACATGATGGAAATCTTAACAAAGGAGTTATTATTTCAAGTACATTTGTTTGACTTCATATGCTGTAACTGCAGTAATGTGAATGATTTGGTTAGCATGGACTGTGATATTTCAGGAGATAACCTCACAGTAGACACAGAATCAGTAGTTTTGAATACTGTTTTTAATTCGTTTAATACGTTTTCTAGATATTTGAATATATATTTATGTTGATACAGTATCAAGCGGAACTTGTTGTTTAATGATTATGTGCTTAATTAAAAAAAAATTGAATAACTTTCAGAATTTTTTAATACTAGTTTCCAATAATTCTAAGGAGGAATCAGAAAACATGAGACGAATGATGTTATTTTCCTACATAATACATAGTTTAGTGGTGGGTCAGTTTGGGTGTCTCTGTCATAAAGATACAGAGCTGTTGGGAGTGAGTCCAGAGTAGGACCACAAAGATGATCCAAGGGCTGCGATAGCTCTGCTGTGAAGATAGCATAGGCTGAGGGAGCTGGGGTTATTCAGCCTAGAAAAGAGAAGACTCCGTGGCGGGGGGTCCTTCTTAGCTGCCTTCCAGTACCTGAAGGAATCACAGTCTCACAGTATCATCAGGGTTGGAAGAGACCTCACAGATCATCAAGTCCAACCTTTCACCACAGAGCTCAAGGCTAGACCATGGCACCAAGTGCCATATCCAATCCTGCCTTGAACAGCCCCAGGGACGGCGACTCCACCACCTCCCTGGGCAGCCCATTCCAGTGTCCAATGACTCTCTCACTGAAGAACTTTCTCCTCACCTCGAGCCTGAATTTCCCCTGGCGCAGCCTGAGGCTGTGTCCTCTTGTTCTGGTGCTGGCCGCCTGAGAGAAGAGAGCAACCTCCTCCTGGCCACAACCACCCCTCAGGTAGTTGTAGACAGCAATAAGGTCTCCCCTGAGCCTCCTCTTCTCCAGGCTAAACAATCCCAGCTCCCTCAGCCTCTCCTCGTAGGGCTGTGCTCGAGGCCTCTCACCAGCCTCGTTGCCCTTCTCTGGACACGTTCAAGCATCTCAATGTCCCTCTTAAACTGGGGGGCCCAGAACTGGACACAGTACTCAAGGTGTGGTCTAACCAGTGCAGAGTACAGGGGCAGAATGACCTCCCTGCTCCTGCTGGCCACACCATTCCTGATGCAGGCCAGGATGCCATTGGCTCTCTTGGCCACCTGGGCACACTGCTGGCTCATGTTCAGGCGGGTATCAATCAGCACCCCCAGATCCCTCTCTGTCTGGCTGCTCTCCAGCCACTCCGACCCCAGCCTGTATCTCTGCATGGGGTTGTTGTGGCCAAAGTGCAGCACCCTGCACTTGGAGCTATCGAATGCCTTCCCATTGGGCTCTGCCCATCTGTCCAGGCGGTCAAGGTCCTGCTGCAGAGCCCTTCTGCCCTCCAACCCAGCCACATCAGCCCCCAGCTTGGTGTCATCTGCAAACTTGCTGATGACTGACTCAATGACCCTACAGGAAAGCTAAATAGGGACTTCTCATAAGGGTGTCTAACAATAGGACAAGGGGGAATTGCTTTAAGCTGAGAGAGAGTAGGTTTAGACTGGATCTTAGGAAGAGGTTCTTCACTAAGGGTGGTGGGACTCTGGAATAGGATGCCCAGGGAGGTTGTGGATACCTCCTCTGGGGGGTTGTTCAAGGCCAGGCTGGACGAGGGCTTGAGCAGCCAAGTCTCACTGAGAGGTGTTCCTGCCTATAGCAGGGATATTGGAATAGATGAACTCTAAGGTCCCTTCCAATCTGGGACATCCTATGATTCATGAAGATGCCAAAGAGCTAGCAAGTTCTCTAACTATTTAAGAGTAGAAAAGAGATTTCAAAATCAAAGACTTTTCATACAAATTATATGTTGTGGACTTTTGGCTTCGTTTGGTTTGTTGGTTTATTAGAAAACACTGTATTTACTAGTTTAGATTGCTGTAAAAATACTAGCTATTGAAAATTAAGAGAGGAAGTTCATATAAATAAGATTCAATTCCTCCCATTGTTTGCAATGTCATATTTTTTACCTATTTGTAAAAAATTCCTCTAAGGCAGTTGAAAAGAAATGGTAAACTAAATCCTTGAAGTTACTTTAGGGTTGACTGAAGAGCACATGAGCCACTATAGGCTCTGGCTTACTGATGCTGGGACTTTCTTCTACTGTTACTCCCCTTCCCCATTTCCACCCTTACTAATTCTACAATGAGTCTGCAGCTGATAGCATCTTAGAATAATATTACTGAGTGAGCACACACTGCTTTTTCAGTCCTAAAGTGCAGGCTACATTTACAGTTTGTCAAACAAAAGCAAAGAGAGCCAATGGCATCCTGGCCTGTATCAGGAACAGTGTGGCCAGCAGGACGAGGGAGATTATTCTTCCCCTGTACTCAGCACTGGTCAGGCCACACCTTGAGTCCTGTGTCCAGTTCTGGGCCCCTCAATTCAAGAGAGATGTTGAGGTGCTGGAACGTGTCCAGAGAAGGGCGACAAAGCTGGTGAGGGGCCTGGAACACAAACCCTATGAGGAGAGGCAGAGGGAGCTGAGGTTGTTTAGCTTGGAGAAGAGGAGGCTCAGGGAGGACCTCATTGCTGTCTGCAACTACTCGAAGGGAGGTTGTAGCCAGGTGGAGGTTGGTCTCTTCTCCCAGGCAACCAGCAACAGAACAAGGGGACACAGTCTCAAGTTGTGCCAGGGGAGGTCTAGGCTGGATGTTAGGAGGAAGTTCTTCCCAGAGAGTGATTTGCCATTGGAATGGGCTGCCCAGGGAGGTGGTGAAGTCACTGTCCCTAGAGGTGTTCAAGAAAAGCCTGGATGAGGCACTTAGTGCCATGGTCTACATGATTGGATAGGACTGGGTGCTAGGTTGGGCTGGATGATCTTAGAGGTCTCTTCTAACCTGCTTGAAAATGTGTTTTGGCTTCATTGTTTTGTGGACTTGGCTGTGTTTAACTTCATTATTTGAAAATAATCACAGCTACATTTGAAATGAGGATATGTCAGTTGAATTTATCTGCCACACTACATGTACTAAGCATATCTCTGCTTTTGCATTAAACAGTTGTTGTGAAATAGTTTTGTAGGTATTTTGTTTCTAATTGAAGAGCTTCAGAAGGGGTTGAAATGGTCATTTTCAAAGCCTCTTTCTAAATACTTTAAAAATCTGAACCACAGAGAATGTAGTCTTTGGAACAGGCTTCTAAATGACCATTCTAGATAGTATGGAACATACTTCAACTCATAGCTAACTTAAAGTGAGGAAGAGTTATTTTTTCTCTGGATGCTACCAGTTGTCCACTTTTTGTCTAAATGAGGTTTAGATCCACAAAATAAGGTTAAAGATTCTAAAGCAAGTACTTTTTTCAAACCTTTTTTCTCAGAAAAGAAAGCAGTATTTGAGAGCTAAAACATTCCACTGGAATATTTAATCATGACCAGCATAACATATATTGAAGTCTGGATTAAGGTACTGCCAATCAAAACGTGCCTCTGGATATAGTTTTTTTTAAAGGCTGAGTGTTTTGTTTTTTTGACTATAGGTAAGGGAGAGTGGGAAATGCTGGAATGAAAAGGAAGGAAAAACAGGTAGAAAACAGGAAGGAAAAGAGGGTAGAGTTTGATAAATGGCTTTCCACATAACCAGAAACCTGCTATTTCTCCATTCAGTTTTGGTATCTCCACCTACCATCTATTATAAGAAAGTAATTTATGAACTATTAATAGTGCAAAATTGGTTGGAATGAGCTGTTAAACCACAAGTAACTGCTGAAAAGTGCAGCCAGAGAACAAGTAATAGGATAAGGAAGAAAAAGGGATTTTAAGTGGTCTAGGAGCTATGGGAAAAGAAACAGTGGAGGAGGGATTTAAAAATAAAAACAAACAAAACCCCCACCCAAAACAACAACAACAACAAAGCAAACCTAACCATAAAACTTGTTTAAAGGACATAAAGGGTAGCATCCCACTGCTGTTTCTTGAGTTGTTAAATAAATACTCTTCCATTCCTTTGGAGTCTAAAATATTTTTAAGAATGAAGCAAAATTACTTAAAATGCCATGCTTTGCACCCAGGGTGGTGGGGTAGAATGGAGAGCATTGTTACACTGGATTACAGCAGTAGTTCAAGAGTTGAAGCTGCCATGACCCACTGGTAACCTGCTCAGGCTTACCCTGCTGTGCCTTGTTGCAGCTACTTCCTGCAGCTGGCTCTGAGTGGTTACATGAGCTACCTCCACACTTAAGTTTTTGTCAGCTTGCTGTTGTGTCCCTTTTGTGGTTGTGTTTTCTGTGTGCTCACTGCACATGGGATAGTGTGCCTACAAGCGAATTGGTTTTCATAATACGTGCTACAACATATGTGGTATTTCACCTGGTTCTCTCTGGCTTGCTTTTCTTGGCAGAATAGAATCAACCAGGTTGAAAGAGACCTCCAAGATCATCCAGTCCAACCTAGCACCCAGCCCTAGCCAGTCAACTAGACCATGGCACTAAGTGCCTCATCCAGGCTTTTCTTGGACACTTCCAAGGACGGTGACTCCACCACCTCCCTGGGCAGCCCATTCCAATGCCAATCACTCTCTCTGGCAAGAACTTCCTCCTAACATCCAGCCTAGACTTCCCCTGGCACAACTTGAGACTGTGTCCCCTTGTCCTGTTGCTGGTTGCCTGGGAGAAGAGACCAAGCCTCGCCTGGCTACAGCCTCCCTTCAGGTAGTTGTAGACAGCAATGAGGTCCCCCCTGAGCCTCCTCTTCTCCAGGCTGCACACCCCCAGCTCCCTCAGCCTCTCCTCATAGGGTTTGTGTTCTAGGCCCTTCACCAGCCTTGTTGCCCTTCTCTGAACACCTTCCAGCACCTCAACATCTCTCTTGAATTGAGGAGCCCAGAATTGGACACA
>WAAF01001990.1:212349-223053 GCA_013400475.1 Tricholaema leucomelas | reverse complement strand
GTGCACTCAATTCCTCTGTCTATATCACTGACAAAGATGTTAAAGAGCACTGGTCCCAGCACTGACCCCTGAGGAACACCACTTGTCACCGGTCGCCAGGTGGACATTGTGCCATTGATCACCACTCTCTGCATGCCACCATCCAACCAATTCCTTATCCAGTGAGTGCTCCACCCATCCAGTTTGTGCTTTTCCAGTTTGGTGACCAGGATGTCATGTGGGACAGAGTCGAATGCCTTACTCAGGTCCAGGTAGACGACATGAGTTGCCCTCCTCCTGTCCTTTGCAGCTGTGACTACATCATAAAAAGCCACCAAATTTGTCAGGCATGATTTGCCTTTAGTGAAGCCATGCTGGTTACCACCACGTTCTTCTAAACAATTAAAACAATTAAGTTCCAGACATAATGAGACACAGATGCAAGGCCTGGAGAGCACACAATTCCCATCTCATGCTAAATTGAACAGAGGAAGCTTTACAGCTGTTGTTATATTTGAATGGGTTAATATTTACAGTGTATGCCATTAATGTCATTGTAGATCTGGAGCTAGGTCTCCCACTGTGATCTGACAAACCGAGGTTCAACATAGCCTAGTACAGGTAGACAGATTTTCTTGTGTCACCTTGTCCAATGTCTGTATCAGGTGCAAGAAAACAGACTCATCCTTACCTGTTAAGGCAGTTGTCTATTCCTCTTCTGTTCTGATGGAACTAACTTAAGTGTGATAGCTTTTCTTTTTATTTCTTTTCTATCTTGTCCTTACTTCCCCCTTTAGTGAAAAACAGAAAACAAAGCTGATGTAACAAGCCTGTGGGACTGATTTTCAGCATCGCCTTCAGTTATGCCTTCCTCCAGAGCAAGCTGATTTGGGAGCTGTAAAAGCAATATAACTACAACAGCTTGGAAGTTAATGCAGGCTTAGAGTTTGGAAGTCTATGCAGTTCCTCTGCAGGTTTTGCACCCTGTGTGGTGTCTTGTAGCTGCTTTTCACCAATGGCAGAAACAAAACTTGTTACCTAGCTACAGTCATCTCTACAACATGCAGCTATGCTCCCTGGTCTCCACGCAGGATTACATGAGACATTTATCTGCTTGTTTAGGGCAGATGTATGCAGACATATCAAGCTATGACAAAAATGTCAAGTCACCTGATAGGAAAAGTGGAACCTTCATGGCAGATCTTTTTGGCAGAGTAACTGCAGCTGCCTCTCCAGTTCTGACTGCCAAAGATGTGGCTTAAGGCTGTGATCATCCGAGTATGCTTGGTATTTGAGACTATGGAGAAAGAGACTATGCTGCTACTGCTGCTACACTGGGAACAAATTAGCTGCAAACGTACCAAGAAGGTGACAAGATAGAATCATAGAATGGTTTAGGTTGGAAGGGACCTCAAAGATCATCTAGTTCCAACTCCCTGCCATAGGCAGGGACACCTCCCACTAGAACAGGTTGCTCAAGGCCTCATCCAACCTGACCTTGAACACCTCCAGGGAAGAAGCATCCACAACCTCCCTGGGCAACCTGTGCCAGTGTCTCATCATCCTCACTGTAAAGAACCCTTTCCTAACATCTGGTTTGAATCTCCCTCTTCCAGTTTGACCCATTACCCCTCATTCTGTCATTACAAGACCTTGTCAATAGTCCATCCCCAGCCTTCCTGTAGGCCCCCTTCAGATACTGAAAGGGTACTATAATGTCTCCTCGAAACCTTCTCTTCTCCAAGTTGAAGAGCCTCAACTTTTGTAGCCTGGACTCATAGCAGAGCTGCTCCAGCCCTCAGATCATCTTCATGGCCTTCCTCTGGACTCACTGTAACAGTTCAATGTCCTTCTTGTGCTGGGGACTCTAGAACTGCACACAGTACTCCAGGTGGGGTCTGATGAGAGCAGAGTAATGGGGGAGAATCCCCGTCCTTGCTCTGCTGGATTTCTCTTGCTGCAGCCCAGCACATGGTTGGCTGTCTGGGCTGCATGTGCACACTGCTGGCTACATGAATGCATACATGGAAAAGGAGATGTTCTCTCCCAAATGTCAAATGATGTAGTCTGTGTTTGAACTGATTTTCAATACAGTGCTGCCATGGTGAAATGATGGGTGATACCAGTATGCTTGCTTTTGCAACAGAAAATGAGTGGTCTGATCTTAAATGCATCCTGTCCATGCAAGCTTGTAAATCTAGCTTAGGGGAAGTTCTGTTTACACCTTTTGATACAGCATGAAAATTAATACCGTAATTTACAAGTGAAACAGCTTTTTGTTTGAAAACAGAAACGTTCAAGAAAGTACACCTGCTTGGTAAAGATAACCAATAACTACAAAATCCTATTTTATGTAAGTAACATTAGAATAAGTGATAAATAAGTTGAAGTGGCATAAATATTAAAAATATATTTAGCACTTCCTGAAGATTTTGTGTCCTCTGTAAGCAGATTTGTCCTGAGGCTTTAATCATTATCGAGTTTTAACATTGAAATCAGTCTCCTAAGCACTGTCACTCAGTAGCCTTGGGCTCAATATTTGTCCAGAATACTAAGCTTATAATTTTCAAAGTCTCTTGTGCTGTTAGAGGCCTCATTTGTTTTACCATACTACTTTAGGTGGTAGTGTTTGACTACGATGAAGCATTCCAAATGGCATTATATAGGCAACGCTCTGAATTGCCTGGTGTGCTGCTTGGCTCTCAGTTCCAAATGAAAAGGAAATATTACGTCAGACATTCATGATCTAATTATCTTCTATTCATGACCTTGACCTCTTTTGTGCTAATTTTGATATTGAAATGCTTTCTATTTTATTTGGGATTGTTACACTCATTTCCTTTTGTGTGCCTTCCTTCCCCACCCAGCTGCACAAACAGTTTCAAAAAGGAATTGAAGCACAGCCTAAGTGAATACTTGTTTCTTAGTTGGCTAGTGTTCTTTTCAAAGTGAAATGCACATTTTTACAATTTGATAGAACATAAACAATCACATTAAGAATCTTCTGTGTGGCTCGTTTTAGAAAAAATATAAGCATGCACAATTCCAGCATCCTAATCAGTAACTTCTGTCCCAGTGTACTTCCTTTTACAACTGTCAACAACATCTTGCATCTGAAAAGTTCACTTGGAGTTACACAAAAACTAGGTCTTATTTGTAGTCCAGCGCTTCAAGTTCTCTTGCATCATAGGTGCTTTGCCCATTTTTGGATTTCCCTCTTTCCTATCACTTCATAGGTGAAGCCATTATAGAGGTGGTTCCCTCTTTCCTATCACTGTATAGGTGAAGCCATTATAGAGGTGGTTCCTTCTTTCCTATCACTATATAGGTGAAGCCATTATAGAGGTGGTTCCTTCTTTCCTATCACTGTGTAGGTGAAGCCATTATAGAGGCAATTCCTTCTTTCCTATCACTGTATAGGTGAAGCCATTATAGAGGTGGTTCCCTCTTTCCTGTCACTGTATAGGTGAAGCCATTATAGAGGTGGTTCCCTCTTTCCTATCACTGTATAGGTGAAGCCATTATAGAGGTGGTTCCCTTCTTTCCTATCACTGTATAGGTGAAGCCATTATAGAGGTGGCCTTCTGCTGAATAATTTTAGAACCTGAAATTGTTATGTGTGATAACTTTGGATGATTATCTTTCTAAAACATGTAGGAGATACTTAAGGAAGAAGTTTACTTNTGAGGTTGCCCCTGAGCCTCCTCTTCTCTAGGCTAAGCAACCTCAGCTCCCTCAGCCTCATAGAGTTTGCATTCCAGGCTCTGCTCCCTGCGAGGAGACCCTCATAGGGTTTGTGTTCCAGGCCTTTCACCAGCTTTGTCACCCTTCTCTGGCCACGTTCCAGCACCTCAACATGAACATGCTTACCTGAGCAAGTGAGCAATAACAACAACAAACTACCATAATGATTTCCTGGCTGCAATTATATTGAGGTCTATTCATTCAAATTACTTACATATATATCTGTTTGTTTGGTCTCAAATGTGCTTTATCTTCCATGACACAAGTCTGTATGCGTGTCTGGGTTGATTAGAGCCATAGTCTGTTAAATACATGGAAAGTAATTCCTCAATAAAATGGGTTTTTTTAGAGCTGTGTAAGGATAAGCAAACTGAATTTTGCATTCTTTTCAGATTTTAATACTTCCCAAGAATAAAAATATATCCAAGGAAGTGTAAAGTGCCCCCAGGATGATAGTTTTGCGATTAAAATTCAGTAATGGCGGTCAGCTTATTACAGATAAGAAATTAAATCAGTTAAAGAAAGCAAAGCAGTTCTCTTTGCCCTCCCACAGTTTTCTCTGAAGAACGTCCCCCAGGTCTTCCCCTGCAAAGCCTGCCAAATAAATGAGGTTTTCGGCATGATGAGAAGACACTAAGTATGTAGGTTACTGTAGTTCAAGGCATTCCAGAGCCACGGTGAACTGTGTAGAAGATTAGGTCAGTCTTGAAAGACTAATTTATGGTCATGCATGTAGTAGATAGGGCCTCCCTCTAATTGAAGCTAAGATGTACAGAAACAATTGCTGGGAAATAGTGCAAGAACAATGAGACAAATGTTACTGACAGAAGTGGTTTTGAGTATTTTGAACGTGATCCAGCATTGTTCTGAAACATTCTTCCATTGGCAGGTAATGTAGTGCTGCTTCAGCCATTCCAGGAAATTAAAAACTAGAGGCTGATACTACTTTAGAAAGTTCTTAAAGGGAAAGAATATGGAAATAGTGGTGCTCTAATGCTTGCAGAAGTTGCAATAGTTAGTAAGTCAAAATCAGTTAGTAAATCCCAGTAATTAATGGTCTTTGCTTTTCTCCTTATAAACTTATTCAAGAGAGAAGAGGAGGCTCGGGGGGACCTCATTGCTGTCTGCAACTACATGAAGGGAGGCTGTAGCCAAGTGGGAGTTAGTCTCTTCTCCCAGGCAACCAGCAACAGAACAAGGGGACACAGTCTCAAGTTGTGCCGGGAGAAGTATAGGCTGGATGTTAGGAGGAAGTTGTTGGCAGAGAGAGTGATTGGCATTGGAATGGGCTGCCCAGGGAGGTGGTGGAGGCACCGTCCCTGGGGGTGTTAAAGAAAAGCCTGGATGAGGCACTTAGTGCCATGGTCTAGTTGACTGGCTAGGGCTGGGTGCTAGGTTGGACTGGATAATCTTGGGGGTCTCTTCCAACCTGGTTGTTTCTATGATTCTATGATTGCCCTTGGTTAAGGGATTAAAGGGTCGATGTATGATACTAACTATCACTTTGTTTCTACAGTTAATGGTTTTGTCAAAGTTGTCAGTATCCCGAGTCAATGCTTATTTGTCGTTGCTCTTCTGTAAGGAGGCAGATCTCTTGTTGTCCAGTCTCTGTCCTCCAACCTGGTTGGTGCAAGTGACCAATACAGACCACAGAATTCAATCTACCTAAATGAAAACATTGTTTTGGTTTAGTTTCTTCAGTGGTTGTGAACCAGACAGGCTGTGTCAATACTGTTATGGAAAGAATTGTGGGTTTGCTGCTGCTTTTTTGTTAAAGAACTGAGTCTTCAGAGGAGCTTCTGCTTGATTATGTCATACAATCAGACATGGAATATTTAATGCATTTAGAGTATTTTCTTTTCTTACTAGAAATGGAACCAACTGCAAGCCAATTGTTGCCAAAGATGCTTCTTTTCCTCTTTGGCTAGCAGATCAGCCGTTAGCAGGGAATGATAGGGGGTTGGTTTGTTTTTCCCTAATATACAGAGAGCTTTCCAGGAACATTTTAAGAACTGGATTGGATGTCTTTCAAGAAAATACATAGACTGAAAACAAACTTCTTTATATGTGATAGCCTTTCTTTGGAATAGCTGAAGTTTAAACATTTTGCCTGTGTGTCGTATTTCTAATATATTTACCATCATATACTCTATGGTTGCTGGGTCAAGCTCAGCTACTGGAGGAATGTGCATTTGCTGCCAAGTCATTTTTCAATACAAACTACTGGGTAGAAGTCAAGGTTTCACTGTATAGGGAAGATATTCTTAGGAAATGGTAGTTTATTTTTTTTCTTCATAAGAAGGGAAAACAGTGAGTGTCCCAAGATGTTATCTGAGACATTCTGATCAAATTCAGGACAAAAGAGACTGAAAGTGTAGGTCTTTTCATGCTCCTGTCCCCTTCACCAAATAACTAATAGCATTCTCGAGATTTGCAACTGAGTAAAACCAGTTGAAGAACAGTTTTCAGCAAAAGAACACTTCACTGGCAGGGGGGAAGGAAGTTGGCTGCTTCTAATCGTGCTAGTTTGAAGCTAGCTAGAATAGTTTGGTGAGAAGAACTAGACTACAGGCTGTGAAAGGAAAACAGAATGATGTCTACTTCACTCATAGGCTTGCTGAGAGATACAAGAAGAATCAAAACATAGATAACTCATTTCTGAGCTGGGGAACTCTGAGCTGCATCTCTCTTTAGCCTCTCTGCCATTTCTCTGATTAATCCACTTTGCTTCCTAACCCTCTGGACAAACCTCCATTCTTCCTTGAGACTGGGGTNGGGGGGGGGCGGGGAACACCCAAACCATCACAAGGGTCCATGGCTGGTGCATAGGCTTAAAATGATGTCCAGTTCTTGTGTCACAAAAAAATTAGCAGTAGAAACTCTTTATCTGTGTGGCCAAATTCTGTAGTAAGGAATCAGAGAAGCTTTCTGATGATAAATTTTGATGTTTATTCATAATTTTACAAAAGAAGCTCAAGAATGTAGGAACTTGCATGGTTCGATCACATTAGGTGCTTCTGTGCTCCACAACCTCCCTGGAGGTGTTCAGGACCAGGTTGGATGAGGCCTTGAGTGACCTATTCTAGTGGGAGGTGTCCCTGCCTATGACGAGGGGTTGGAACTGGATGGTCTTTGAGGTGCCTTCCAACCTAAACCATTCTATGATGCTGTAAGATGCTAAGGGCAGAGATGGTGGTACTGAAAAATACCTAGCAAATAATCAGGTACTGAAGTAGTAAGAGTGTGGTTGGTGGGAAACAGCCTAGTGGTAGGTTAAGAAATCAAACAGCATTGCGTAGTAAAGGTTGGATGATATCTCTGGTACACTTGGCAGTGCTCCCTTCATTTTATTGTTTTTATCAGTTTGTTGTATGGGTTATGTGTTAGCTGTGCAGTAAGTTTAGGACTCTTCTTTTCCTGTTATTGTAAAACTCAGTTCTTCAAGCATAATTCAGAAACACAGGATTCAGCAGTTTTTGAGTAACCTTTTCTATACTTGACAAGATGGCAGAACTACCAGAGCTTATTTTTTCCCACATGTAATAGAACACATAAACCATTGATTTTAATAAGTCTTAAGTTCACTAGCATTTACTCTTTTTTAGGGATTGTATAGTATTCATATGTTCTACCTATGTTTTTAGGTTTTGTTGAAACTGAGCAGAGCACAGTATTTGTTTTAGGGAGAGAGAGAATGCTACTTGCGAGTAGTCATATTCTCCTACAACATGGCATTTATATTCTGCTTTTCTGCTTAGGAAGCCCAGAAAAGATAAAGCCACAAAAATTCCAATAAAATACTGTTTTGACAAACTGTTTGAATTCCAATTTTTCTTTTAGAACAATAGAAAATGGTTTTGTTAAGAAAAAAATAAAGGGCACATAAACCAACAAGATGTTTTTATTGACTTCCATCTCCTATTGTCTATAAAAAATTATTTTGCAGGACATATTTAGGATTTTCTGGTATTGCTCAGATGCAGAGCAGTAGTTTACTACTTTGTCTGATCTTGTAAAATCCATGGCATTAGGGTATTTTTCCATTTCAGTTTTGTTGCAACAAAATATGTAAAGATGTGCTTCAACATAGCATTAGAACATTTCAGCAGAATTAGAACAGTGAAATACCATTTGGTTTTTATATAGGTTGAAGTCAAGTGAACTCTCAAGTAACATTGCTTTGAAGGTTTGACTTGAATCTGACTCCTTTTGCATTGCTTGGAACTGTATAAAAGAATGTGATTTTACTAAGTCTAACCCTTTCCTTACTACAAATATACCTCAGCTGTTCTTGGCCTGGGTTTCTAGCTAATCTCTAGGAAGAGATCTCTAGAGACAATTTTATGGGAAAGAATATGAATAAAACTGAATATTTTATATATTAGTATTTAAAATCAGGAAGTTAAGCATGGATTTAAAGCCTGGATTGTTGCTACCTGTTTTGATTATTTTTTTTTTAATTAAAAGAATGAAGCCACCTCCTAATTCCCATTAACATCATAGTGGTTATAAGATGCTTAGCAGCTGATTATTTTATGACAACTGTTGTTTGCATTATTGATGTAGGTCAGGTAGCCAACAGTTGCATTTAGAAGGAAAGAGAAAGAAGTCATTCCAGCCAGTTTTTCCTTTTATTTGGGAATCTTTGCATTTGTTTTCCATGCTGAGAACCTGTCTAGCTCCTTCTGTAGATCTCTGAGTTAGATCTGAGTAGATTTATCATGTGAAGGCAAGTAGTTTAGTACTCCTTCATTTATATCTCTAGCCTTAAATTTAACAAGTTAGTGATTAAAAGGCATTTGTTTAGTGATTAAAAGGCATTTGATGAGAATTTCTCCCTTACCTTAAAATTTCTAATCAACTTTCTAGGTATAGATACCTTTAATATTTTTCTTTTCCTTGCTATTGCATTTTGATTTAACTACCTTCATAGGAGCTTTTTAGAGGAATAAAATCAGTGCTGAAGCTGCTGCACTTCAGCTGTTTTCTTTCAAAGGGTTTCAGAAGAAAACAGTTCCACAACCCAAAGCTCCCCCAAAGAGGGGGTGGGGCAAAGTCTGAATTTAATTATACTCCCAAGTCACAATAATTTATTTCATATTAGAACAGTTTCCAAAAACATCATCTGCTATAATATGTTTGCCTTTTGTTCCCTTTTTAATAAGAAATTTCGTGCCTAAAGCACACGAATACTGTCTTACACAGAAAAAATTAGCTAAAGGATTGAAATGTATTGGGCAAGGTCGCTTTAATATTTGACAGTGTTTCTCTCCAAGTGTTTGTTTGAGATTGTGTGTTTGCTTCTTATTCCTGTTGCTTGTGCTTTATAATTTTAACCTCTTCAAGGCTTTTTTGTTTATTATTAGCTGCAATAAAGAACTTTTAGATAAGTATTACCTGCACTTTTTATGTAGGGTAATAAAGACTTGTAGCATATTATGGTGTAAGCTTACTGATGCTTAATATTATCTTTAATATAATTTCTCCAATTGCCAAGAATGCCTAAAATCCTAAATCCTTGGAATTTGTTTTATAACGTTGATTAAGTCTAACTAACTAATAATTAGAATATACTTTGCATTTCCAGGCACTTGCAGACCAATTTGAAGATGCAAATACATCAGTATCTGAACGCATGAAGATATTCTACTGTTGTCAGGTGCCTCCACGCTGGGCCATACAGGTGTGAAACAATCCCATTTCAAACTTCACTTAAAAGACTATAATTATTTTTGATGCTGCATGAGTTCAAGGTCAAAAGAGTATGATATGATCTTGGGTTGAAACACTCTAGAAGTAAAAGATATAACCTAGCAACACACATTCCCACTTTTGTAAGGAAAGGAGTTGTACAATGTTTTGCTTTCAGTGTTTGTGTTCTGTCATGCACAGAAGATATTACTTGTAGTGTAATTCTTCTTTACTTTTCATTTTTGCTATAATGAAAAATAGACCAAAGCTTATAAGTTTCCAATGCATCTCTTGGAAAAAAAATATCTTGCTACTGTCTTCCTATTTATCACTGTTTTACTTATGCTGCTATTGCTTGCATCTTCCTCATCTGTCCTGGGTCACCAAAAGCACTGCAAAGCTTCATTGTAGAGGATCTCAAAGCATAATTAGGTGTCCTTATACAAAATGCTCCCATTTGTTTTTGCAAACCAAATTGTCTATCTATCATACATAGTAAATAAGTTAGCCTTTCTTCAAAGGTGAAAACCTATACACAATGTTAATCTTCTCCTAAAAAAAAAAAAAAGACTAAAGACAATTTTTCAAAGTTATGAAAACACACCTTGTTTGTTTTTAAACTGAAAAGATTACTCATTCATTTTCATAAGCAGACTGAAATAATAACTAAATTTGAAATAACAAAGATGCTGACTTATCTGTGAGGAAAACTCAGCTAAGAAGTTGAACCTGAGCTCAAAGTCAATACTGGTTTGACTGGAAAAACATATTGTAATGCCTGTTGGAATAGGGATTTCTCACAAGTACCCAACAAAACTGTCAGAGCCTTTCTCTCCATCTGTATTTTTTTTCAGATGTACAGATTATTATGGTAAAGCATAGAATCATAGAATGGTTTAGGTTGGAAGAGACCTCAAGGATCATCCAGCTCCAACCTCCTGCCGTAGGCAGGGACACCTCCCACTATAGCAGGTTGCTCAAGGCCTCATCCAGCCTGGCCTTAAACGCCTCCAGGGAGGAAGCATCCACAACCTCCCTGGGCAACCCATTCCAGTGTCTCACCACCCTCACTGTAAAGAACTTCCTCCTAACATCCAGTCGGAATCTCCCCTCTTCCAGCTTAAACCCATTCCCGCTCGTCCTGACATTACTAGACCTTGTAAATAGTCCCTCCCCAGCCTTCCTGTAGGCTCCCTTCAGATACTGCAAAGCCACTCTAAGGTCTCCTCGAAGCCTTCTCTTCTCCAGTCTGCAGAGCCCCAACTCTCTCAGCCTGTCCTCATAGCAGAG